>SJXQ01008156.1:0-45251 GCA_006408695.1 Aepyceros melampus
ATGCAAAGAGCTGAGTCACTGGAAAAGACTCTGATGCTGGGAGGGATTGGCGGCAGGAGGAGAAGGGGACGACCAAGATTGAGAGGGCTGGATGGCCTCACGGACTCGATGGATGTGAGTCTGTGTGAACTCCGGGAGATGGTGATGGACAGGAAGACCTGGCGTGCTGTGATTCATGGGGTCGCAAAGAGTCGGACATGACTGAGCGACTGAACTGAACTGAACTATGATAATTTGTTTGCCCTTCTGTGGCCCCAGTGAAACTGACCACTACTATTGTGACATTTTTCCTTTGTTGCAAGTGCCTGCACTGATACTAATGTCACTGGTGTCCTTGTGGTTGCCAGTTCAAGAATGGTTGCCTTAGTAATTTCTGTTCTCCTGTTTGGATCCTATGTCAGTATATTATTCACTTTAAGAAGTCACTCAATTGAAGGAAGATGCAAAACCCTCTCTACTTGTGGGTCTCACATCACTGGTTGTCTTATTTTTTGGACCATCAATCTTTGCCTATTTAAGACATCCTACCACTTTCCCTGAGGACAAAATATTTTCTATCTTTTATACCATAATTTCTCCTATGTTCAATCCATTAGTCTACACTCTGAGAAACACAGAGATGAAAAAGGCCACGTGAAGTGTTTGGTACCAAAAGATGTTTTCAGAAGAGAAGTATAATTAATTTCCCCTACTCAATGTGTTAAAACCTCTATGTGGAAGTAAAAGTCGACTTGAAAATTAGATAATTCAATTAACTTTCAAATCACAGAGCCCAAATTATTTACTTTATAAATGTCAAAGATGATAAGCTGAAAAATTATGAGAAAAACAATTCCGTTGGTCACACTGAGATTTGGTAGTGACTTATGTGATTAAAAATATACTAGCTTAAAGAAACAGTTGCTATGTTATATCTAGTAGGCAATTCTAAGACTGACTGTGAATTTAAAAAATAATTCACTTATGATATTTGTACATGAAGGCTAGATAGGAAATAGCTAAATTTGCTTTCAAGTTAATTCTTTAAAGACATATCTAAATACACTCTGCCTAGGGTAGTTTCACTGACTTATGTATGATTTTAAGGCATCTTACAGATTTTTTCATATATTAATTATGACATATAATACACAAAGAAATGAAAGACAGAGAGAGAGAGAGAGAGAAACTATGAAGGAAATAAACCTGTACTCTGTACCTGAATCAAGAAATAGAGCACAATAATCATCTCCAAAATCCATCATCTTTGCTTTCAAGTTAATTCTTTAAAGACATATCTAAATACACTCTGCCTAGGGTAGTTTCACTGACTTATGTATGATTTTAAGGCATCTTACAGATTTTTTCATATATTAATTATGACATATAATACACAAAGAAATGAAAGACAGAGAGAGAGAGAGAGAGAAACTATGAAGGAAATAAACCTGTACTCTGTACCGAATCAAGAAATAGAGCACAATAATCATCTCCAAAATCCATCATCTGCTCCTTCCTGCCCTTACTGTTTCCTTCCCCTAGACCTAGCTACCCTTCTGAATTTTATAGGTACTATCCTCTCTGCCTTCTAGTCAAGACTATGGTTTTTCCTGTGGTCATGTATGGATGTGAGAGTTGGACTGTGAAGAAGGCTGAGCGCAGAAGAATTGATGCTTTTGAACTGTGGTGTTGGAGAAGACTCTTGAGAGTCCCTTGGACTGCAAAGAGATCCAACCAGTCCATTCTGAAGGAGATCAACCCTGGGATTTATTTGGAAGGAATGATGCTAACACTGAAGCTCCGGTATTTTGGCCACCTCATGCAAAGAGCTGACTCATTGGAAAAGACTCTGATGCTGGGAGGGATTGGGGGCAGGAGGAGAAGGGGATGACCAAGATTGAGATGGCTGGATGGCATCACGGACTCGATGGACGTGAGTCTGAGTGAACTCCTGGAGATGGTGATGGACAGGGAGGCCTGGTGTGCTGCGATTCATGGGGTCGCAAAGAGTCAGACACGACTGAGCGATTGAAGTGAACCGAATTGAAGCTAATTTTACTACTTTTATTTATTAGAGTTATAGAGATGATTGAAAAGTTTGTTTACACAATGTTTAGAAGAATGTTGAGCACATGAAAATGTGAAATTGTAAATTAATAAAATAATTATTAGACTGCTGTTAGTCTAATTAAATAAAATATTGAGGCCAAATACTCATTCTTAGCAAAGCCAGAATATAAACTCATGCAATTTCACTTTCTTGATTTTAATGTTTTCCCAAACTTTACCTTTAATAATAGTGGAGAACCCAAGGGTTGTGTAAAATCTTAACTGAAGAATACCTTATTAAATTATCAAGAGTGTATTCATCATTTGGTATATATATCAAATTGAATTTAGACTGTTTCATATGCTTACCATTTTACTTTTTCAAAATTTCCATCTATTTTAAGATTTGAATGTTGTAATTCTCCAAATTATTTAGGAAGAAGTTATTTCTCTATAATTTAGATACAGAAAAATGTTACAGGGAATGCAGTTAAGAATTCACATTTGAAACTGATGACTGTGTCAAAAATAAAAGCTAGAGATCTTCTCTCATTAAAATTGAGAAGCTAGAAATCTAAGCACTAGTTTAAGCATTGTGGGATACATCTGTATGGAAAGTTAGCAAAAAGAGAAAACTATCAAGAAAGGAATTAAAGAAATGTTCATGGCCTTGAGAATTGAGAATATTTAAGATTAAACACATGTTTAACAAAACTATTTGGTTAGAAAGTCAAATGTGGGAGGCAGTCCTAAGATGGCAGGGGAATAGGATGGTGAGACAACTTTCTCTTCCACAAATTCATCAAAAGAACATTTGAACATGGAATAAATTCCAAAAAACGAATTCTAAATGCTGGCAGAGGATATCAGGCTCGTAGGAAAGAAACCCATTGTCTTTAAAAAGAGGTAGGAAAAAATATAAAACAGAAAAAGAGAGAAAAAGAGGTAGAGACAGAGCTCCATCCTGGGAAAAGTGAAAGTGACATTGCTCGACTCTTTGCGAGGCCTACCAGGCTCCTCCCTTCATGGGATTCTAAAGGCAAGAGTACTAAAGTGGGTTTCCATTTCCTTTTCCAGGCGATCTTCCTGACCCAGGGATTGGTCCTGGGTCTCCTGAATTCCAGGCAGATGCTTTAACCTCTGAGCCACCAGAAAAGCCCGGGAAGGGAGTCTTAAAAAAGAAGTTTCCAAACACCAGGAAACACTCTCACTGCCAAGTCTGTGGCGAGCCTTGGAACCACAGAGGGCAACATAACTGGGAGGAAAAATAAATAAATAATTAAACCCCACAGATTATGTGCCCAATATTAACTCCCCCAGCGGAGAAGCAGCACAGATGCCTGCATCTGCCACTAGAAAGCGGAGGCTGGGCAGGGAGGCCAGGTGTAGGCTGCATTGCTTAGAAAAAGGACCTTGCTTGAATGCCTCAAGGACAATCTGAGATAAATAACCTGGACAGCAAACCAGACTGTGGAATAGCTACCACACGAAAAGCCATAATATAAGACACCATCAGGCCCACTCATAGAACAAAGGACTGAGCAGAGCTAGCCGGCTGCAGACCACCGTCCTTCAGTGACAGGCAGCCAGAACCAGAAAGGAACAATCACAGCCCCAGAGAGGCATTATCTACCAAACTGCAAGCAGGCTTCATTGCTAACTAAGACTTCTTGAGATTCTGGACTGTTATCATCCATCTGAGAAGGTGCACAAGTTGTACACCCAGAAAACCAAGCAGCAGGGACAGTGGAGGTGATAAGTTGCAGCAACTGCGCTTGTCAAACACCTGGTAACCTGAGATGCTTGGACCTGAGAAGGGCCCAAAACGCAGGCCCAACTGAGCCTGGGCTTCTGAGGACTACCTGAGTACCTGAACCTGAGCAGCTCAGAGCTGGGAAGTGCATACAACCCAGGGCAGGCCTCAGACAGTTCCCAGTAGAGCAACCTAGAGCCTAAGCAGTGTAGACAGGGAAAGTACACATGCTGTGAGTGGGGGCAAACCCAGTGTGGCTAAGTCACTGAGAGCACGCGCCTGTGTTATCTCTTGGTGGCGTCCCTATCCACAGCACGACTGAACAGTTCAGCTCAGTTCAGTTCAGTCACTCAGTCATGTCTGACTCTTTGCGACTTCACAAATCACAGCACACCAGGCCTCTCTGTCCATCACCAACTCCCATAGTTCACTCAGACTCATGTCCATCCAGTCAGTGATACCATCCAGCCATCTCATCCTCTGTCATCCCCTTCTCCTCCTGCCCCCAATCCCTCCCAGCATCAGAGTTTTTTTCCAATGAGTCAACTCTTTGCATGAGGTGGCCAAAGTACTGGGGCTTCAGCTTTAGCATCATTCCTTCCAAAGTAATCCCAGGATGGTTCTCCTTCAGAATGGACTGGTTGGATCTCCTTGCAGTCCAAGGGACTCTCAAGAGTCTTTTCCAACATCACAGTTCAAAAGCATCAATTCTTTGGCACTCAGCCTCTTTACAGTCCTACTCTCACATCCATACATGACCATTGGAAAAACCATAGCCTTGACTAGATAGACCTTCGTTGGCAAAGTAATGTCTCTGCTTTTGAATATGCTATCTACGTTGGTCATAACTTTTCTTCCAAGGAGTAAGCGTATTTTAATTTCATGGCTGCAGTCACCATCTGCAGTGGTTTTGGAGCCCCCAAAAATAAAGTCTGACACTGTTTCCACTGTTTCCCCATCTATTTCCCATGAAGTGATGGGACCAGATGCCATGATCTTCATTTTCTGAATGTTGAGCTTTAAGCCAACTTTTTCACTCTCCTCTTTCACTTTCATCAAGTGGCTTTTTAGTTCCACTTCACTTTCTGCCATAACGGTGGTGTCATCTGCATATTTGAGGTTATTGATATTTCTTCTGGCAATCTTGATTCCAGCTTGTGCTTCTTCCAGCCCAGCGTTTATCTTGATGTACTCTGCATATAAGTTAAATAAGCAGGGTGTCAATATACAGAGTTGAAGTACTCCTTTTCCTATTTGGAAACAGTCTGTTGTTCCATGTCCAGTTCTAACTGTTGCTCCTTGACCTGTATATAGTTTTCTCAAGAGGCAGGTCAGGTGGTCTGGTACAGGTAGCCTAAAAAAGTAACCACCACCACCCCCTCATGCCAAGGTGGAAATAAGACACTGAAGAGACCAGCAAACAGAAGTTAAAACAGAGGGAACCTCCTTGGAAGTGACAGGTGCAATAGATTAAAACCCTGTACTTAGTACCAACTACATAGGAAGGGGCCTATAGATCTTGAGAAATACAAGCTAGATCAAGGAACTATCGAAAAATGAACTGACCCCACACTGCCCACAACAACACCAGAGAAAGTCCTAGATATATTTTTACTCTTTTTATGATCATTTTTTTCCTTTTTAATTATTTTTTTAAAAATTGAGTCCTCTATTACTCCTTTAATTTTCATTTTTATAACCAACTATTACTTTGCAAAAAAAAAGACCCTATTTTTTTAAAGCAAACCTATATATATATATTTATTTATTTATTTATTTATATTCATAATTTTGTGACTTTTTTTCTTTAATATTGTATTTCTGAAAATCCAACCTCTACTCTAGATTTTTAATCTTTGCTTTTTGGTATTTATTATCAATTTTGTATCTTTAAGAACCCAATCTTCAGTACCCATTTTTACATGGGAGCGAGATTACTGGTTTGAATGCTCTTTCCCCTTTGGACTCTCCTTTTTCTCCACCAGTTCGCCTCTATCTCCTCCCTCCCCCTTCTCTTCTCTACCCAACTCTGTGAATCTCTTTGATTACCCCCTTCATCCTCCTCTGTCTCTTTTCTCCCTCTTCTCTTCTCTGTGTAACTCCGTGAACATCTCTGAGGGATCCAGAATGTGGAGTACACATAAGGAAGTGATTACTGGCTAGCTTGCTTTCTCCTCTTTTGATTCCACCTCATCTCATTTGGGTCACCTCTGTCTCCCTCTTCCCTCTTCTCTTCTCTTCTCCATGTAACTCTGTGAACCTCTCTGAGTGCTCCTCACTGTGGAGAAACTTTTCATCTTTAACCTAGAGGTTTTATCAATGGTGCTGTATAGATGGAGAATTCTTGAGGCTACTGTAAAAATAAGACTGAGAACCAGAACCAGGAGGCTTAAGTCCAAATCCTGAGAACACCAGAGAACTCCTGACTCCAGGGAACATTAATGAACAGGAGCTCATCAAACACCTCCATACCTACACTGAAACCAAGCACCACCCAAGGCCCAACAAGTTCCAGAGCAAGACATACCATGCAAATTCTTCAGCAACACAGGAACACAGCCCTGAGCATCAATATACAGGCTGCCCAAAGTTACTCCAAACCCATTGCCATCTCATAACTCATGACTGGACACTTCATTGTACTCCAGAGAGAAGAAATCCAGCTCCACCCACCAGAACACTGACACAAGCTTCCATAAACAGGAAACCTTGACAAGCCACCCGTACAACCCCACTGACAACGAGGACACTCTACAATAAAAACAACTCCCAAACTGCCAGAACCCAGAAAAGCCACCCCAAACACAGCAATATAAACAAGATTAAGAGACAGAGGAATACACAGCAGGTAAAGGAACAGGATAAATGCCCACCAACCCAAACAAAAGAGAAAAAGATAAGGAATCTACCTGATAAAGAATTCCAAATAATGACAGCGAAAATGACCCAAAATCTTGAAAACAAAATGGAATCACAGATAAACAGCCTAGAGGCAAGGATTGAGAAGATGCAAGAAAGGTTTAACAAGGACCTAGAAGAAATAACAAAGAGTCAATATATAATTGATAATGCAATAAATGAGATAAAAAACACTCTGGAGGGAACAAATAGTAGAATAACAGAGGAGGAAGATAGGATTAGTGAGTTAGAAGATAGAATGATAGAAATAAATGAATCAGAGAAGAGAACAGAAAAATGAATTAAAAGAAATGAGGACAATCTCAGAGACCTCTGGGACAATGTTAAACACCCCAACATTTGAATCATAGGAGTCCTAGAAGAAGAAGACAAAAAGAAAGACTATGAGAAAATACTTGAGGAGATAATAGTTGAAAAATTCCCTAAAATGGAGAAGGAAATAATCACCCAAGTCCAAGAAACCCAGAGAGTCCCAGTAGGATAAACCCAAGGTAAAACACCCCAAGACACATAGCAAGAATACTGGAATGGGTTGCCATTTCCTCCTCCAGAGGATCTTCCCAACCCAGGGATTGAACCCAGTTCTCCTGTATTACAGGCAGATGCTTTAACCTCTGAGCCACCAGGGAAGCCCCATTAATCAAACTAACAATGATTAAAAACAAAGAACAAATACTATAAGCAGCAAGGGAAAAACAACAAATAACACACAAGGGGATTCCCATAAGGATAACAGCTGATCTTTCAATAGAAACTCTTCAGGCCAGGAGGGAATGGCAAGATATACTTAAAGTGATGAAAGAAAATAACCTACAGCCCAGATTACTGCACCCAGCAAGGATCTCATTCAAATATGAAGGAGAAATAAAAAGTTTACAGAAAAGCAAAAGCTGAGAGAATTCAGCACCACCAAACCAGCTCTCCAACAAATGCTAAAGGATACTGTCTAGACAGGAAACACAAAAAGGGTGTATAAATTTGAACCCAAAAACAGTAAAGTAAATGGCAATGGGATCATACTTATCAATAATTACCTTAAACATAAATGGGTTGAATGCCCCCAACCAAAAGACAAAAACTGACTGAATGGATACAAAAACAAGACCCATATATATGTTGTCTACAAGAGACAAGGTGTCTACCCACCTCAGAACAAGGGACACATACAGACTGAAAGTGAAGGGCTGGAAAAAGATATTCCATGCAAATAGAGAACATGGGAAAACAGAAGTAGCAATACTTATATCAGATAAAATAGACTTTAAAACAAAGTCTGTGAAAAGAGACAAAGAAGGACAGTATATAATGATCAAAGGATCAATCCAAGAAGAAGATATAACAATTATAAATATATATGCACCCAACATAGAATCACCACAATATGTAAGACAAATGCTAACAAGTATGAAAGAGGAAATTAACAATAACACAGTAATAGTGGGAGACTTTAATACCTGACTCACACCTATGGATTTATCAACTAAACAGAAAATTAACAAGGAAATGCAAACTTTAAATGATACAATAGTCCAGTTAGACCTAACTGACATCTATAGGTCATTTTATCGCAAAACAAGGAATTTCACCTTTTTCTCAAGTGCACACAGAACCTTCTCCAGGATAGATCACATCCTGGGCCATAAATGTAGCCTTGATAAATGAAAACAAACAAACAAAACACAAAACAAAAAACCTGAAATCATTCCAAGCATCTTTTCTGACCACAATACAGTAAGATTATATGGCAGTTACAGGAGGAAAAACTATTAAAAATTCCAACCTATGGAGGCTGAACCACATGCTGCTGAATAACCAACAAATCACAGAAGAAATCAAAACAGAAATAAAAATATTCATAGAAACTAATGAAAATGAAAACACAACAACCCAAAACCGTGGGATACTGTGAAAGCAGTGCTAAGGAGGAAAGTTCATAGCAATACAGGCATACTTGAAAGAACAAGAAAAAAAATAAATAAATATCCTAACTCTACACCTAAAGCAACTAGAAAAAGGAAGAAATGAAGAACTCCAGGCTTAGTAGAAAGAAAGAAATCTTAAAAATTAGGGCAGAAATAAATGCAAAAGAAACAAAAGAGACCATAGCAAAACTCAACAAAGCCAAAAGCTGGTTCTTTGAGAGGATAAATAAAATTGACAAACCATTAGCCAAACTCATCAAGAAAGAAAGGGAGAAAAATCAAAGCAATAAAATTAGAAATGAAATTGGAGAGATCACAACAGACAACACAGAAATACAAAGGATCATAAGAGACTACTATCAGCAATTATATGCCAGTAAAATGGACAACTTGGAAGAAATGGACAAATTCTTAGAGAAGTACAACTTTCCAAAACTGAAGCAGGAAGAAATAGAAAATCTTAACAGACCCATCACAAGCACAGACATTGAAATTGTAATCAGAAATCTTCCATCAAACAAAAGCCCAGGTCCAGACGGCTTCACAGCTGAATTCTACCAAAAATTTCGAGAAGAGCTAACACCTATCCTACTCAAACTCTTCTAGAAAATGGCAGAGGTAGGTAAACTTCCAAACTCATTCTATGAGGCCACCATCACTCTAATACCAAAACCTGACAAAGATGCCACGAAAAGAGAAATCTACAGGCCAATATCACTGATGAACATATCCACTGATGCAAAAATCCTTAACAAAATTCTAGCAATCAGAATCCAACAACACAGTAAAAAGATCATACACCATGACCAAGTCGGCTTTATTCTAGGGATGCAAGGATTCTTCAAAATCCACAAGTCAATCAATGTAGTACACCACATTAACAAACTGAAAAATCAAAGCCATATGATTATCTCAATAGATGCAGACAAGATCTTTGACAAAATTTAACATCCATTTATGATAAAAACTCTCCAGAAAGCAGGAATAGAAGGAACCACTTCAATACAATAAAAGTTATATACGATAGACCCACAGCAAAAATTATCTTCAATGGTAAAAAATTGAAAGCATTTCCCCTCAACTCAGGAACAAGACAAGGGTGCCCACTTTCACCACTACTATTCAACATATCTCTGGAAGTTTTGGCCACAGCAATCAGAGCAGAAAAGAAATAAAAAGAATCCAAATGGAAAAGAAGAAGTAAAACTCTCACTGTTTGCAGATGATATGATCCTCTACATAGAAAACCCTAAAGACTCCACTAGAAAATTACTAGAGCTAATCAATAAATATAGTAAATTTGCAGGATATAAAATCAACACACAAAAATCCCTTCCTTCCTATACACTAACAATGAGAAAATAGAAAGAGAAATTAAAGAAACAATTCCATTCACCCTTGCAATGAAAAGAATGAAATAGTTAAGATATCTATCTAAAGCAACTAAAGACCTGTATATACAAAACTTTAAAATGCTCCTGAAAGAAATCAAAGAGGACACTAATGATGGTTAAATATGCCATGTCCATGGATCCAAATAATCAATATAATGAAAATGAGTATACTACCCAAAGCAATCTATAGATTCAATTCAATCCCTATCAAGCTACCAACGGTATTTTTCACAGAGCTAGAACAAATAATTTCACAATTTGTATGGAAATATGAAAAACCTTGAATAGCCAAAGCAATCTTGAGAAAGAAGAACAGAACTGGAGGAATCAACCTGCCTGACTTCAGGCTCTACTACAAAGCCACAGTCATTAAGACACTATGGTATTGGCATAAAGACAGAAATATAGATCAATGGAACAAAATAGAAGGCCCAGAGATAAATCCACACACCTATGGACATCTTATCTTCGACAAAGGAGGCAAGAATATACAGCGGATTAAGGACAATCTCTTTAACAAGTGGTGCTGGGAAAACTGGTTAATCACTTGTAAAAGAATGAAACTAGAACACTTTCTAACAGCATACACAAAAATAAACTCAAAATGGATTAAAGATCTAAATGTAAGACCAAAAACTATAAAACTCCTAGAGGAGAACATAGGAAAAATACTCTCTGATAAATATCATAGCAGGATCCTCTATGATCCACCTCCCAGAATACTGGAAATAAAAGCAAAAATAAACAAATGAGATCTAATTAAAATTAAAAGTTTCTGCACAACAAAGGAAACTATAAGCAAGGTGAAAAGACAGCCTTCACAATGGGAAAAAAATAATAGCAAATGAAGCAACTGAAAAACAACTAATCTGAAAAATATACAAGCAACACTGCAGGTCAGTTCCAGAAAAATAAATGACCCAATCAAAAAATGGGCCAATAAGTTTCTGCACAACAAAGGAAACTATAAGCAAGGTGAAAAGACAGCCTTCACAATGGGAAAAAAATAATAGCAAATGAAGCAACTGAAAAACAACTAATCTGAAAAATATACAAGCAACACTGCAGGTCAGTTCCAGAAAAATAAATGACCCAATCAAAAAATGGGCCAAAGAACTAAACAGACATTTCTCCAAAGAAGACATACAGATGGCTAACAAACACATGAAAAGATGCTCAACATCACTGATTATCAGAGAAATGCAAATCAAGACCACAATGAGGTTCCATTTCACACCAGTCAGAATGGCTGTGATCCAAAAGTCTACAAGCAATAAATGCTGGAGAGGGTATGGAGAAAAGGGAATCCTCTTACACTGTTGGTGGGAATGCAAACTAGTACAGCCACTATGGAGAACAGTGTGGAAATTCCTTAAAAAACTGCAAATAGAACTGCCCTTATGACCCAGCAATCCCACTGCTTGACACACACACTGAGGAAACCAAAATTGAAAGAGACATGTGTACCCAAATGTTCATTGCAGCACTGTTTATAATAGCCAGGACATGGAAGCAACCTAGATGTCCATCAGCAGACAAATGGATAAGAAAGCTGTGGTACATATACACAATGGAATATTACTCAGCCATTAAAAAGAATACATTTGAATCAGTTCTAATGAGGTGAATGAAACTAGAGCCGATTATACAGGGTGAAGTAAGCCAGAGAGAAAAACACCAATACAGTATACTAACAAATATTTGGAATTTAGAAAAATGGTAATGATAACCCTGTATGCAAGACAGCAAAAGTGACACAAATGTATAGAACAATCTCTTGGACTCTGTTGGAAAGGGAGAGGGTGGGATGATTTGGGAAAACGGCACTGAAACATGTGTACTATCATGTAAGAAACAAATTGCCAATCTAGGTTCAATACAGGACACAGGATGCTTGGGGCTGGTCCACTGGGATGACCCAGAGAGATGATATGAGGAGGGTGGTGGGAGCAGGGTTCAGGATTGAGAACTCATGTACACCCGTGGCAGATTCATGTCAGTTTATGGCAAAACCAAAACACCATTGTAAAGTAAAAAAAAAAAAATTAAAAATAAAAATAAATAAAAAATAAAAATAAATACTAGAGTGAGAAACTCAAGCTACAAATATGGCACATTCAGGCAATTAATAGAAAGTAAGAACAGAGTGATTTAACATACTTTGTACCTCTTTAGTTTTTCCTTAACAGATTTTCTGTATTCTTTACTGAAATATAAGTCACCAACTTTCTGCTTTACTAGCTTCCCTTGAACATTCCTCAAGTTATGAAAAAATATTTATCACTGTCATTTTTATTACTTTATTTAGTTGACATAGGAAGAATGAGTTATCACACATGAATTGTACAAAAAATATGTAGCCATAAAAGAGATGTTCTGTGTTACCAGGTATATAAAGCAATAGTTTCAAATGCTGACTGTATGAAAATGTGGTTAAAGTTTTCTAACAAACATTAGCCAAGGGGCAAATGATCATTAAATTATAGTTAAATAATAAATCCTAAAAACATATTGATCTAGCAACAGTGATTAATTGTGGATTGATTAAAGAAAAGTTAATTCATGTCCAACTCACCAGCACTTGGCTTAAATCTCAGGTACATGTAATATTTCACAGTACAGTAATGTAAATTAACCAGTAAATTCTATGACTGTGTAGTAATATGTTTTATTATACAAATAATTCTGTAAAAATATGAAAATAGAACTTACCTGCTCTCTAAGGTAAGGTGTTCAGCTTTTTTCTTAAGCAAATTCAAAACTCTTTTCTCAGTTTTATTTTAATATTTAAGAGAACAAAATGGTGCCATCAATTATGTTGGCAACTATTCTTTATTTCTCTTCAAATAACATTTCTATTATACTCTATGGTGAACATTAAAACAAAGACAACACAAGGCTCCTGTCTGATTTCTAAGCAAATTTAACAGGGAGATATTTAATTTGCAGAACTTTATTGGGCTCCAAAATCACTGCAGATGGTGATTGCAGCCATGAAGGTAAAAGACACTTACTCCTTGGAAAGAGGGTTATGACCAACCTAGATAGCATATTCAAAAGAAGAGACATTACTTTGCCAACGAAGGTCTGTCTAGTCAAGGCTATGGTTTTCCCAGTGGTCATGTATGGATGTGAGAGTTGGACTGTGAAGAAAGCTGAGTGCCGAAGAATTGATGCTTTTGAACCGTGGTGTTGAAGAAGACTCTTGAGAGTCCCTTGGACTGCAAGGAGATCCAACTAGTCCATTCTAAAGGAGATCAGCCCTGGCATTTCTTTGGAAGGAATGATCCTAAAGCTGAAGGTCCAGTACTTTGGCCACCTCATGAGAAGGGTTGACTCATTGGAAAAGACTCTGATGCTGGGAGGAATTGGGGGCAGGAGGAGAAGGGGATGACAGAGGATGAGATAGCTGGTTGGCATCACTGACTCGATGGACGTGAGTCTGAGTGAACTCCAGGAGTTGGTGATGGACAGGGAGGCCTGCGTGCTGCGATTCATGGGGTCGTAAAGAGTCAGAGAGGACTGAGCCACTGAACTGAACTGGTTGCAGTATTTCTGTGAATTTGGAAATTCTCTTTGGGATAATGTGACCAAAGTGAACTGAACTTTTCTCAACATTATTCAAAGACCTAAAAATAATTATATCAATCAAGTCATATTTTTCCCTATGTGTATATGGAAACTAAGTACAAATCAGCTTCTATTTTATTATGGGGACAATTGTGAAAAAACTTTAATGATCTGGAAAGAAACCTCATAATACCCACACCTCAGATAGAAGAGGCAAAGAAAGGAAAGGAAACTCTGAGTTTCAGGTAAAAGGAAAATATTAAAATTGCCTCAATTCAGTTTGTGGAGGGTGCTGGCTATTCCAACATGCATCTCTTGTAGTCTATTAATAGTAAAACCACTTTGTAAAATTACCACAACCTGTTGTCCATTCTTCCTCAGTGTCTTTCACTGTTGATTTTTCTGTCCACAGTTCACCCAAATAGCTCCCTTATATACCTCATCCCTGTAATGGAAGGTAATACCAAGTCATTTTATGGTGACTTACAAGAATACACAGAACTGTACAAAAAAGATCTTCACGACCTGGATAATCATGATGGTGTGATCACTCATCTAGAGCCAGACATCCTGGAATGTGAAGGCAAGTGGGCCTTAGAAAGAATTACTACGAACAAAGCTAGTGGAGATGATGGAATTCCAGTTGAACCATTTCAAATCCTGAAAGATGATGCTGTGAAAGTGCTGCATTCAATATGCCAAATTTGGAAAACTCAGCAGTGGCCACAGGACTGGAAAAGGTCAGTTTTCATTCCAATCCCAAAGAAAGGCAATGCCAAAGAATACTCAAACATCTGCACAATTACACTCATCTCACATGCTAGTAAAGTAATGCTCAAAATTCTCCAAGACAGGCTTCAGCAATACATGAACTGTGAACTTCCAGATGTTCAAGCTGGTTTTAGAAAAGTTAGAGGAACCAGAGATCAAATCGCCAACATCCTCTGGATCATCGAAAAAGCAAGAGAGTTCCAGAAAAACATCTATTTCTGCTTTATTGACTATGCCAAAGCCTTTGACTATGTGGATCACAATAAACTGTGGAAGATTCTAGAGAGATGGGAATACCAGACCACATGACCTGCCTCTTGAGAAATCTGTATGCAGGTCAGGAAGCAACAGTTAGAACTGCACATGGAACAGACTGATTCCAAATAGGAAAAGGAATTTGTCAGGGCTGTATATTGTCACCCTGCTTATTTAACTTATATGCAGAGTACATCATGAGAAACGCTGGACTGGAAGACGCACAAGCTGTAATCAAGATTGCCGGGAGAAATATCAATTACCTCAGATATGCAGACGACACCACCCTTATGGTAGAAAGTGAAGAGGAACTAAAAAGCCTCTTGATGAAAGTGCAAGAGGAGAGTGAAACAGTTGGCTTAAAGTTCAACATTCAGAAAACGAAGATCATGGCATCCGGTCCCATCATTTCATAGGAAATAAAAGGGGAAACAGTGGATACAGTGTCAGACTTTATTTTTTTGGGCTCCAAAGTCACTGCAGATGGTGCCTGCAGTCATGAAATTAAAGGACGCTTATTCCTTTGAAGGAAAATCATGACCAACCTAGATAGCATATTCAAAAGCAGAGACATTACTTTGCTGACTAAAGTCCATCTAGTCAAGGCTCTAGTTTTTCTTGTGGTCATATATGGTTGTGAGAGTTGGACTGAGAAGAAAGCTGAGCGCTGAAGAATTGATGCTTTTGAGCTGTGGTGTTGGAGAAGACTCTTGAGAGTCCCTTGGACTGCAAGGAGATCCAACCAGTCCATTCTGAAGGAGATCAGCCTTGGGATTTCTTTAAAAGGAATGACACTAAAGCTGAAACTCCAGTAATTTGGCCACCTCATGCAAAAATTAGACTCATTGGAAAAGACTCTGATGCTGGGAGGGATTGGGGGCAGGAAGAGAAGGGGATAACAGAGGAAGAGATGGCTGGATGGCATCACTGACTGGATAGATGTGAGTCTGAGTGAACTCCGGGAGTTGGTGATGGACAGGGAGGCCTGACGTGCCGCGATTCATGGGGTCGTAAAGAGTCACAACACGACTGAGTGACTGAACTGAACGAACTGAACTTTTTTTTTTTTAGTAACATTTTGAGACAGTATTTTCTCTTCTCTGACAGCACTTTATTCAAGCTCCAGAGACCATATTCCTCAAATGTTTACATTTTAAAAATGTTAACAACTTTAAGTGCACAACTCAGTGGTATTGCTTGTATTTACAATATTGTGTAATCGCTATACATTTCCCAAACATTTTCATCACTCCAAACAGAAACTTCCCACCCATTAAGTAATGACTCTTCATCCTCCTTTCCGTCTGCCCCTGATATCCTTTAATATACTCTGCCCCTGTGAATCTATTATATTTCATGTAAGTGAAATCATGCAGTTTGTTTCTCCTATCCTTTTTTTTTTTTTAATTACTTAGTTACTTTGGCTGTATCAGGTCTCAGCTGTGGCATAGGGATGTCTCATCGTGCTGCCTGGGCTCTTCACTGCAGCAGAGGTGGGGAGGGGTGTCAGTTGCTCCTTCACAGGTGGGATCTTAGTTTCCAACGAGGGATTGAACCCATGTTTCCTGTGTTGCAAAGTGAATTCTTAACCACTGAACCACCAAGGAAGTCCCTTATCCCTTTTTTTCTACATTACAATTTAATCTTGATTTCTCACAAAATTCTTTTTTGTTTTAACAATCTCTTTCTTGAGTCCAACCAACTCTTTTTTGGCATAATCTTTTTTCTATTCATGTTTTATTTTATATTTATGACATATTTTTAGTATTTTCAAATCATTATTTAAAGAGATTTAGTTCAAATCAGAGTGTTATGGTTTTTGTCTGTTCTCTCTGAGTAAGTCTTTGTGTACATGTGATGTTATTACAGGGACATATTCATTGTTTGGAATGTTTTGACACATTTTATGCTTTTCCCTCCTCCCTTTATAGTAGCATTTTATGGATACAGATTTTTTCTTTTCCTTTTTTTTTTTTTTTTATAACTTAGTGGAGTAAATTTTGGGTTTTCTGTGGCTTATAAGGATTCTAGTTTAGTGTTGTTCATACATGGATATGTATGAATGTATATTTTTGTTGTTGTTCAGTTGCTAAGTCGTGTCTGACTCTTAAAGACCCCATGAACTGCAGCATGCCAGGCTTCCTTGTTCTTCACTATCCCTCAGAATTTGCTCAAATTCATGTCTGGTGAGTCAGTGATGTCATCCAACCGTTTCATCCTCAGCCACTCTCTTCTTTTGCCTTCAATCTTTCCCAGCATCAGGGTCTTTTCCAACATGTCGGTTCTTCACACCGTGTGGCTAGAGTACTAGAGTTTTAGCTTCATCATCAGCATATACCTAAATCTATCAATATATCTATAGATAGATATATAGATATATATATCCCTCTCTATGTAAAATGCATGGTTCTTGTGAGATTTTATCAGTTTTTTGTGTGTATGTTTCTTTTATCTTGTTTCTGGAAGATCCTTAACACAATTTACTCATTTTGCTTCTCTTAACATTTATAACTCTATTGTCATCCTTTTCCTTTCCTCCTTTGTCTTAGAAAGAAATTTCCCTGAAGTTTGCACATCAAATCCTATACAATTGCTAGCCTTCTTCTTGCAGCCAGTGCTGCTTCCTATCAGACTTTTGACCTGCTTTCAATTACTGGTTATGTGAGTAGAACTTTATTTTACCTGTTTTGTCCCACTTATAACATCTCCATTTTCATTTTCTCTTTTCTAAACTGTGTCTTCAGATTTCTTCATTTTACACACTTAGAATTATGGTAATTTGAGACTCAGAGGCCTTTGCACTCCTTTATTTACTTACAGGTAAATTTCACTTCATACAGTTATCTTTCTCACAGTGATGAAAAAATATGGTTTATTCATTTGATTCCCCTGGTCTGAAATGTTTTTGGGAGGATGGGTGGGAAGATTAAATTTTAAGTCCTAACGGTATCCTAAGGCCTTTTAATAGACCTTGCCAGAAGAATGCTTTATTTATTTTAATTTTGTTGATATCAATATGCTATAACATGTAGCTTATTTTGATTATCACCTAGATTATATCTCATATAGTAACTTTGGCTATGGTAGTCTATTTATTCCTTTATAATTTTTTAAAGGCATGATTTTACAGTTTAAAATGGATTGCCTTATTTACTCTTGTATTTACTAGTAACCGATAAATGATAATTTTATTATTAAATCTGTTGTGTTTTACTTATGGGCTAAGACAGTCAATTTTTTAAATTCCTTAAGAAAGATTGGAAAAAATTCTATTCCTATTAGTAGATTTATATGATATAAAGTAATTGTGTTATTTGGGATTATAAGAGAAACACAATCATATATATATATATTGTTTTTAGTTTGAATTTAGAGTCTGTTCATTTCTCCTCTCATCTCCTATAGTTTTTGACTTATGAATATCTTTGCTTTGTCATTGAATTATATATGTATGATAATAACATAACTTCCTTATGCATTCTTGTTTTTGTAATATATTAATAGCATTTGCTTCTGTAAGGATTTTAATATTTATATTAATATCTGCACATATTATTAACCATGTTTTTGTGTATTTACTTCTTATAAAATTAGTGGAGATGAAGTGTTTAACACTCTTCATTACCTAAACTATGGGATTATGTAAGTGACCAAGAGCCAACACATCACTTCTAGTTCAAAAAAGAAAATTGGAAAAACAAAGATAAAAATCAAAGGCGAAATGCTGCTTGAATGTGATCCAGTAAATTGCCATCTTTGAACACTGGTTTCCTTATTCCTGAAAGAGACATGAAATTACCAACGGACCAAAAAACAAACAAAAAAACACAACTTAAAAACAGAATTATTTTTTATTCTATGGACTTAAACCTAGAAAATAAGGGGCTTCCCTGGTGGTTCAGATAATAAATAATTCACCTGTAATGTAGGAGACCCAGGTTCAGTCCCTAGGTCAGGAAGATCCCCTGGAGCAGAAATTGGCTACCCACTCCAATACTCTTGCCTGGAGAATCCCATGGACTGGGGAGCCTAGTTGGATACAGTCCATGGGGTCACAAAAGAGTCGGACATGATTGAGCGGCCACACACACACAAACCTGGAAGACAACGTCTCGTTAGTTCAGAGAAACTGCTCTGAAAAGGGAAGGGAGGAATCAGAATGTATATGCATTTTGCAACAAAAGCCAGGTAGTCAGATCATCAGAAGATTATTGGAAATGAAAGAAAACCAGAAAGCTCACGTTAATGAATTTAGGGCTTTTCTGCGCGTGGGAAGAGGAAACAGTCTGGGCTCCTTGAAATCATTCCTTTGAGCTGCACCTTAACTACTTAAGGCCAGTACCCTGTTCTTTTCTATCCTGTGTTCCCTCAGGGTGCAGGTCTGTTTCAATCCAGAGTTCCTCAGGGCTCACCAGCCTGAGCGGGAGGTGGGGGTGCAGGATCCGTGCTGATGGCTTGGTGGCCTCAGCATCCTCTGTCGGTCGACATGACAGATCACATTTTTCCTTCACGGAATAAAATGTTTTCGAAGTTCTATTTAAACCACGAACATCTTGCTTTCTATCAGTTTCTGCTACTTTCTCTAAAGCAATCAATGCACATTATTTGTGCCTTAATTTAAATTACCCCCGGAGAAGGAAATGGCAACCCACTCCAGTATTCTTGCCTGGAGAATCCCATGGACGGAGGAGTTTGGGCTGCCGTCTATGGGGTCGCAGAGTCGGACACGACCGAGCGACTTCACTTCACTTTAAATTACAGTGTCACTCTGCCATCTAGTGGATATGCTATTTGCATCACTTGCTGCTGCTGCTGCTAAGTCGCTTCAGTAGTGTCTGACTCTGTGCGACCCCATAGACGGCAGCCCACCAGGCTCCCCCATCCCTGGGAGTCTCCAGGCAAGAAGTGGGTTGCCATTTCCTTCTCCAATGCATGAAAGTGAAAAGTGAAAGTTAAGTCACTCAGTCGTGTTAGACTCTTAGCGACGCCATGAACTGCAGCCTACCAGGCTCCTCCATCCATGGGATTTTCCAGGCAAGAGTACTAGAGTGGGGTGCCATTGCATCACTTGTTGTTGCTGCTGCTGCTAAGTCACTTCAGTCGCGTCTGACTCTGTGCAACCCTATAGACAGCAGCCACCAGGCTCCCCCGTCCCTGGGATTCTCCAGGCAAGAACACTGGAATGGGTTGCCATTTCCTTCTCCAATGCATGAAAGTGAAAAGTGAAAGTGCAGCCCACCAGGCTCCTCCATCCATGGGATTTTCCAGGCAAGAGTACTGGAGTGGGGTGCCATTGCATCACTTGTTAGGGAAAGACAAATTCATAGTCTTTTGCTACTAATTTGCAGAGGGATTTTATGCTACTTGTGGCTTAGAAGGTAAAGGGTCCGTCTAGAATGTGAGAGATTCTAGGTTCTATTTCTAGATCAGGAAGATACCCTGGAGAAGGAAATAGCAACCCACTCCAGTATTCTTGCCAGGAGAATTCCAGGCACAGATGAGCCTAGTGGGCTACAGTCCACAGGGTTGCAAGGAGTCAACCATGACTGAGTGATTAGCACTTTATACTCTTAGGTCCTGTGAAAAAATTCAACCAATTACTATGTAATTTTACTGAGAATGAGACCACAAATAGATAATGTAGGGTCAAACTGGGAATGTTGGGGAAAAATAAAACCATTTCCTTCCCATTATGTCAAACTAGTATTTAAACTGTATATAAACTTAAGGGGGAAAAATAACCTCTTGTGTAATAAGAAATAATATTGGACTGAGACTATCAGATTTACTTTAATTCTTTAATCTTTTCTGAAGTGTGTTCCAGACTGGAGGCCCAGACCAGATCAAAGAAACATAAATAAAACTGCCTGTGAGCACACTGAGTAACCCTAGACACCAGGGTGCCCGTGACAGCTTGCACTTCATACTTGCCATTCTCAGAAGTATCTACACATAAATACATGTGGGAAAAAAAGTGCAAGTTTTAGTTGCTCTGTCGTGTCTGACTCTTCATGACACCCATGGACTATACCCACCAGGCTCCTCCATTCATGTAATTCTCCAGGCAAGAATACTGGAATGAGTAGCCATTCCTTTCTCCAGGGGATCTTCCCAATCTAGGGATAGAAGCCAGGTCTCCTGCATTGCAGGTCAAATCTCACCATCTGAGCCACCAGGGATCTATCTAAAATTACGTATTTACATGTCATACTAACTTTATGAAGCTGTTTTGAATTAAATTTCCTACTTTTTTTAAGTGTGATTTACCTACTACACTTATAAAAATGATCTCCTCAGTTATGTGCTGTGCTTACTCACTCAGTCTTGTCTGACTCTTTGCAATCCTATGGACTAGAGCCCACCAAGCTCCTCTGTCCATGGGAATTCTCCAGGCAAAAATACTGGAGTGAGTTGCCATTCCCTCCTTCAGGGGATCTTCCCAACCCAGGGATCGAACCTGGGTCTTCTGCATTGCAGGAGGATTCTTAACCATCTGAGTCACCAGGGAAGCCCCTCCTCAGTTATAGACAAAGATTAATAAAGTTTGCATTGAACTCAATCCTTATGTGTTAAGGTGGTTAGAATGTACTACTTATAGTAATATATTTTTTATCAGATGGAATAATTAAAATCAATTTGTTACAGATGTGTAAATTATGGATTTTGAGAATTATGCAGATAATTTTAAAACAGTAATTTGAGAACACCAAGCAAAAAGTGATCTTAGTGAAAGCTCAAAGCCAATGTGAGGACCAGTCACAGAATATGGGAAATGTAGAGAGACATTGTGGAGTTTAATATCTTGTCTGCATTCTTCCTGAAGAGTCTCCCCCTTCCTTTTGTTTACATTAAAGTTTGTGTCTCTAGAGCCATTTCTTATATACTTTTAGTGAAACTGGGAAACCCAGAGACTTCGAGTCATTCATACTAATCTGTTTATTGACACTGGAGAAAAGAAAGAAAATTCTTTTATTGTTCTAAAATTAGCTTCCTGTGGCTTTTAAAAGTTAATTCATTTAGAATCAAATTTCTCTCCACAGGACACAGAAAAAAGGTCAGTGTTTCTGTTATATTGTAGCCTTGAAATATTTGAAGACAGTGTTAAGAGTCTCCTTTTGTTTTCCTTCTGTGTTCCAGATGTCTTCAGGCCTTTGATCGGTTTATCAGATGCTCTAGCTCCATATTACACCTCACAGTTTATTACTTCATACTGCTGCTGCTGCTAAGTCGCTTCAGTCGTGTCTGTCTCTGTGTGACCCCATAAATGGAAGCCCACCAGGCTCCTTTGTCCCTGGGATTCTCCAGGCAAGAACGCTGGAGTGGGTTGCCATTTCCTTCTCCAATACATGAAAGTGAAAAGTGAAAGTGAAGTCACTCAGTTGTGTCCGACTCTTAGAGACTCCGCTAACTACAGCCTACTAGGTTCCTCCATCCATGGGATTTTCCAGGCAGGAGTGCTGGAATGGGGTGCCATTGCCTTCTCCCGCTTCATACTGCAGGTGCCCACATAATTATTGCTAGTTTCCAGGAATCATTGACTATTCTGCAGTGAGATGCTATCAAGAACGTAATGTTCGTTTCTGAATCAAAATGAAAATGGGAGTTACTTCTTTCTGTTTACATCAACTACTAATGCAACCACATTGACTGCCATGATTATAATGTTAAAACTGAGTCAATTTCATTCCCATTGTCGACATCGTTTTACAACCACAATCTCTTCATTACTATATACTTGTCCTGTGGGCATGGAACTCTATTTCAACTCTGTTCAGCAATCAGTACTAATCTTAATTGCATTCTTTACACAGTTTAGATTATCTGGTTCTCTGGTTGTCTCCCATACTTTTTGTTGTTGTTCAATCTCTCAGTCACGTAAGACTCTTTGCAACCCCATGTCCTGCAGCATGCCAGGCTTTCCTGTCCCTCACCATCTCCCAAAGTTTGCCCTGCATAAACTCTACTTCTAATTGAAGAAAATTTGAGCATTCAAACTCCTACCTTGGTTCATACTGTCTTCTCTGCTTAAAATGTCTTTTGTTTTTCTTTCTTATCCCTTCAATCTATCTTAACACTATAGTTTGACTCAAAGTTAAAAGTCCTATTGTGATTTTATTGATCACCAAATATCTTGGTCATTTTTCAAGTATCTCAACATGTGAGGAACACTCTTAATATGCTTGACAAAAGCATAATGAAAAAAAATAAGCAAAACACAAAAATATTATGCACAGTGGCAATGCAGAAAAGTGTAGTATTTTTTAAAGCAAATTATTATTTCTCTCACTACATTACAATTATACCATAACAATCCCTGTGTTGAACTTCCCAGATGGCACTAGTGGTAAACAACCCAACTGCCAATCTGAGAGAGACAGGTTTGGTCTCTGGACTGGGACGATATCCTGGAGGGGAGCAATGCAACCCACTTCAGAATTCTGCCTGGAGAATCTCATGGACAGAGGAGCCTGGCAGGCTTCAGTCCATACCCTCTCACAGAGTCAGACACCACTAACGTGACTTAACACACATCCACCCAGTCACATTATCATAAACCATAATTGAGAACAAGCTTAAGTCTCTGCATTGCCACTCAGAGGACATCTGCCTACTGATCTGGAATTAAGAGACAAGGAAAGACAGTACACAATGACCAAGGGATCAATCCATGAAGACATAATAATTGTAAATATATATGCGCCCAACACAGGAACACTTCAATATATAAGGCAAGTGCTAATATCTATAAAAGGGGAAATTGGCAGTAACAGAACAATAGTGGAGATCTTTAACACTCAAATTATACCAATGGATGGATCACCCAGGCAGAAAATTAATAAGTAAACAAATCCTTAAATGACACAATAGACCAGATAGATTTGCTGTTTATAGGACATTCCATCTGAAAGAAGCAGAATACACTTTCATATCAAGGAAACATGGAACATTTTCCACAATAGATCATATCATGGATCACAAAACAAGACTTGATAAATTTTTAAAAATTGAAATAGTAACAAGCATCTGTTTCCAATGATAATATGAGAAATCCATTACAAAATAAAGCTGTAAAAATCACAAACATATGAAGGCTAAACAATATGTGACTAAATAACCAATGTCACTGAAGAAAACAAAGAGGAAATAAAAAAATACCTAGAGACAAATGAGAATAAAAACATGACAATCCAAAACCTAAGGTGCTCAGCAAAAACAGTTTTAAGAGGAAGATTATTGCAATACAATCTTACCTCAGGAAACAAGAACAATCACAAATAAACAACCTTACATTACACCTAAAGCAATTCAGTTCAGTCGCTCAGTCGTGTCCTAGTCTGCAACCCCATGAACCACAGCTCACCAGGCCTCCCTGTCCATCACCAACTCCCAGAGTCCACCCAAACCCATGTTGGTGATGCCATCCAGCCATCTCATCCTCTGCCATCCACTTCTTCTCCTGCCCCCAATCCTTCCCAGCATCAGGGTCTTTTCAAATGAGGCAGCTCTTCTCATCAGGTGGCCAAAGTATTGGAGTTTCAGCTTCAACATCAGTGCTTCCAATGAACACCCAGGACTGGTCTCCTTTAGGATGGACTGGTTGGATCTCCTTGCAGTCCAAGGGACTCTCAAGAGTCTTCTTCAACACCACAGTTCAAAAGCATCAATTCTTTGGTGCTCAGCTTTCTTCACAGTCCAACTCTCACATCCATACATGACTACTGGAAAAACCATAGCCTTGACTAGACGGATCTTTGTTGGCAAAGTAATGTCTCTGCTTTTGAATATGCTATCTAGGTTGGTCATAACTTTTCTTCCAAGGAGTAAGCATCTTTTAATGTCATGGCTGCAATTACCATCTGCAGTGATTTTGGAGCCCAAAAAACAAAGCCTGACACTGTGCCCACTGTTTCCCCATCTGTTTGCCATGAAGTCATGGGACAAGATACCATAATCTTAGTTTTCTGAATGTTGAACTTTAAGCCAACTTTTTCACTCTCATCTTTAAAGAAAGAATAAACAAAACTTGAAGTTAATAGAAGGAACCAAAACATAAAGATCAGAGCATAAATAAATGAAAAATATAAAGAAAATAATGACAAAGATCGGTGAAATGAAAAGCTGGTTCTTTGAGAATATGAAGTTGATAAACCTTCAGTCAGACTCATCAAGAGAAGCAAAGAGAAGACTCAAGTCGATAAAATTAGAAATGAAAGACGAGAAGTAACAACTGACATTACAGATATTTTCCATCAGTCATCAATGATAT
This sequence comes from Aepyceros melampus, assembly GCA_006408695.1. NCBI lineage: Eukaryota > Metazoa > Chordata > Mammalia > Artiodactyla > Bovidae > Aepyceros > Aepyceros melampus. Next base: position 24,880 of record SJXQ01008156.1, read on the forward strand.
GTAAGAAGGATTCGCTATGGAAAGATGAAGGAAAGTTAATGATGAAGACTGAAGTAGACAGCCTAGAATACATCAGTCTTTTGATATGCTGTTCACTATTTTTGTGGAATTTCAAGAATTTTCATGGAATTGAAGAGTATCTTCATGCCATTGCCACAATTTCGATTTGAATTGTGAATTTCCTAAAAAACACTCAGTTCTTCTTTAAGTTATCCAATTCTAAATAAGGAAGCCTATTTTAATCAAATGTTGTCTGTTGAAATACTATTTTTGACTTCCATTTAATGGGCTCATTTATTTTTCTTTTTTTTCATATCATATTTATTAATTCCAATAAAATGGACCAATATGTAGTTCAAATCAGTCTTTAGATGCTGTAATATATGTCTGATGTTTGAATGGAGACAAATTAAATAAGCTACATGTTTATTTACTTAACAATACCTGCCAATTTACTGATACCCTGTTTGACTTAGACTTTAATTTTCAGACAATATTTTCAGTTAGGCTTCCTTTTATGAGCAATAGTTCCAAAAGAGTTTTGTGGAACTCTTTTGGAACTCTTTGTGGAACTCAAAACATGTTAGAAATAGAAACCTATACATGTTTATATAAAATAAGAATTTTATAAGTTTGTAGCTTTTTCCACAATTAAAAGTTTCCCTAACATGCCATAAAGTCTCACAAATGCCCTTGAATTTTTTATCCCATGATGATTTTGTGGCTTATTTATTACTAAACAGTTTAGTTCATTAATGTCTACTACTAGTATCAGCTTAAATTCATTAGTATAGAATCTATAAGATGTACCATAAAATATAAAAAGCTTGAGTTCTGAAAGATCGCTCAGTAAATCTTTGATTTACTTTATGACAAAACCTTTAAGACATTGCATAATGTTTTAGTGAGACTGAAATAATGTTTGAATGAAAAATGAATAAAAATTAGCATAAGTAGAAAAGTCAAAAAGTTTTTCAAAAATTGTAAGTGCCATATATAAACTCTGCCCATGTACTAAGCATGATATCTGAGGAAACCTGCAATATTTCTTAGCAGTGAAGCTGTGCTTAGTCATTCAGTCATGTCTGACTCCTTGTGACCCCATGGATTGTAGCCCACAAGGCTCTTCTCTCTATAGGGATTCTCCAGGCAAGAATACTGCAGTGGGTTGCCATTTCCTCTTCCAGTCTTAACAATGGAGTTTAATACAAATAATTATTCACTTAGGAACTTTAGAAAATTGTTTCTCATGTGTCATGTCATATAATTTTAATTACACAATTACTATGTGTGTGGTTGTGGGCACATATGCATAACACAAATATTTAAAAATGTAGTTTAGCTTTCAATTTTACTAAGGCCTCTTTTACATCCTTGTTTCATAGGCTAAATATCAGAGGATTTAGCAGGGGAATCACAAGGTTGTAAAACACAGAGGTCATTTTGTCTTCATCTAGAGAGTAGGATGAACTTGGCCTGAAATACATAAAGAGCATAGCTCCTTGGAAAATTGACACTGCAGTTAAGTGGAAGGTGCAGTGGTAAAATCTTTGATTCTCCCCTCAGCAGAGTGGATCTTCATGACTGGAAAGATGATATAAAAATAAGAGCAAGGACTCAATAGAACCAAAGCAGTGAATATTACTAACTCATTGACCTCTGTATCTTAGCAGGAGAGGGGGAAAAAAAAAAAAAGAAGCGAGGTAAATCACAGAAAAATGGTTAATTACATTTGACCCACATAAACGTAAATAGAATGCTAATGCTGTGTGTATCAGAGCAACTGCCATCCCCACCGGGTAAACCTTAGCCACGAACAGGGAAGACACTCTGTCGGACATGCTGACCGCATAGAGCAAGGGGATGCTGATGGCCTTGTATTGGTCATAGGCCATCACTGCCAGCAGGAGACACTCAGGATTGGCAAAGATACAGAAGACCAAGAATTACAGAGCACAGCCATGGAAAGAGACTGACTTGTTCTTGGCAAGCAGGGAGAAATATCAATAACCTCAGATATGCAGAGACACCACCTTTATGGCAGAAAGTGAAAAAGAACTAAATAGCTTCTTGAGGAAAGTGAAAGAAGAGAGTGAAAAAGTTGGCTTAAAGCTCAACATTCAGAAAACTAAGATCATGACATCTGGCCCCATCACTTCATGGCAAGTAGATGGTAACAGTGGTAACAGTGGCTGACTTTATTTTTTTGGGTTCCAAAATCACTGCAGATGGTGACTGCAGCCAAGAAATTAAAAGACACTTGCTCCTTGGAAGAAAAACTATGACCAACCTAGACAGCATATTAAAAAGCAGACATAAATTTGCCAACAAAGGTCCATCTACTCAAGGCTATGGTTTTTCCAGTAGTCATGTATGGATGTGAGAGTTGGATTATAAAGAAAGCTGACAACCAAAGAACTGATACTTTTGAACTGAGTTGTTGGAGAAGAATCTTGAGAGTCCCTTAGACTGCAAGGAGATCCAACCAGTCCATCCTAAAGAAGATTAGTCCTGAGTGTTCATGGAAGGACTGATGCTGAAGCTGAAACTCCAATACTTTGGCCACATAATGTGAAGAACTGACTCATTGGAAAAGACTGGGATGCTGGGAAAGATTGAAGGCCAGAGGAGAAGGGGACGACAGAGGATGGATGGTTGGATGGTACCACTGACTTGATGGTCATGCCTTTGGGAGTTGGTGATGGACAGGGAGGCCTGGTGTGCTGCAGTCCATGGGGTCTCAAAGACTCAGACATGACTGAGTGACTGAACTGAACTGAACTGCAAAATAGGTCCACCAGCATCTTTGGGCCAATGGCTGTGGAATAGCAGAAGTCAGAAAAGGAGAAGTGACTGAGGAAAAAGCACAAGGGTATATACAGCTAGGAATCCATCCTAATTAAAATAATCATTTCAAGATTTGTCAGAATGTTAATGAGATAAACAAAAAAAAAAACCATGATAAACAGGGTCACTTTATATCCAGTTCAGTTCAGTTCAGTTCAGTCGCTCAGTCATGTCCGACTCTTTGCGACCCCATGAATCGCAGCATGCCAGGCCTCCCTGTCCATCACCAACTCCCANCAATCTCCAGTAGCATATTGGGCATCTAATGACTTGGGGAGTTTCTCTTTTGGTATCCTATCATTTTGCCTTATACCCAGACTTATTAGTAATTCCCCTAAATACAAATTCAGTTAAGTATGAGCAATTTTCTCTTTCCATTCTTTGGTGTTCTTGTCTAAAGTTTTGAAGTAACATAAGACAAGACTCTCATAACTAGAGTGGAGCCATGAAAACTATTGAGGAGACCCAAATGCCACAAATAGAGAGAACATTCTCATCACAGAGAACTCCCAGAGGAGGCAAGACAGCAACTAGAAATGAGCCACGAGTCCCCTCCTGAACTTGAGAGGAGGCTTATGCCATAACTCAAGAGAACCCCATGGCCACAACGAAAGAGGAGCCCACCTGACAGTACTGGAGAGTGACCCACCACCAACAACTGGAGAGGAGACCCTGGACATTGCACCTCAAGAGGGTCCCCTCCACCCCCAAATAGAGACGTACCACTTGGCCCAGTAGAGTAGACCCCCCACCAACATCAGAGAAGAGTTATCTCTTCAGAAGTAGAGAGCAGCCCTTTGAACATCACCACTTGAGAGGAGCATTCCCATACAACGTAATTACACAGAAGCCTCCTTCCTCAACTAGAGAGGAGGCTCCCATGCAACAACTAAAGAGCAGGGGCTGTGCCAAAATTAGAGAGTAGGCTCACAAATATCGCACCTGTAAAGAGTGCCTGTGCACATCGCTACCAGAAAGGAAAGCCCCTCCACAATGTGAGAGGAACACTCCACTGAAACTCTAGAGGTGCCAGTCACACATCATAACTAGACAAGAGCCCCCTAAAAAAACTCGAGAGGATACTGCACACCAAACTATAGAGGAGCTCATCCAATACAAGTAAGAGTTGACCCCCTACACCAACTAGAGAAGAGCAATATGCCACAGGTTGTTAGCCATCCACACATCACAACTAAACAGAAGCCACCCTAAACATTGCTACTAGAGAGGAGCCATACCATCACACTACCACAACTAAAAGGGACCCCTGCTAGCACAACTAGAGAAGAGTCTGCAAAAAACTAGAGAATAGCCATCCCACCACAAATAAAGAGTGGACTCTCACTGCAACTAGAGGGGAGCTTCATGCCACAACTAGAGAGTAGCCTCCAGTACATTGCAACTAGACAGGGGCCAGCCTGCACATCACTACTAGAGAGGGTCTGCCCCACTGTAGCTTGAGAGGAGGCTCTACCATAAGTCTAAGGAACCCTGAGTCAGCTGCTACTACTCAAGAGACAATTTGACAGGAGACTTAGGCTGTAAGAATAAAAGGCGCCTCTGGCCAATGTGACAGAGGGATGTCCTGGTCAAAACTGAAGTGGATTCCCCCAGATAAACTAGAGTGGTGTCCCCCAGAATATCACACCTAGACCTTCTGCCTCCAATGGAGATGAGCTCCATGAAGTAAGTCGAGTGGAGACCTTCACACCTAGAGCAGCAATCCTATTAATATTGGTGAGGAACCCCTAGTACCAAAAGTAGAGAGGACCTCCCCCATGGAGATGGCTACACTCCAGCCAGAGAGGACAGCTCTGCAACTGGAGAGGAGCCCAACACCACAACTCAAGAGGAGCCTACTGGACATGACACATAGATAGGAGCCCCTCTGCTGCTAAAAGAGACGAACCTAACACCAGAAGTAGAAAAAAGCTTGGACACCGCAATTACAGAGAATCGAAACCATCACAACTACAGAGTTGATACTGACCAGAATAATAGAGAAGTATGATGTCAAAACTAGCAGGTAGCCATCCAACATTGCAACAAGACAGGAGCCACCCTGCACATCCCTGCTAGAGACAAGTCACACCAAGAGAACTAGAGAGGAGGCCCCAACACAAGTCAAGAGGAAGCTTGAGTAACCCCCAGGTCAAGAGGAACCCCGAGTTCACTGCCATGGCTACAGTGGAACCTAGGTCCTGCACTGCAACTCAAGAGGAACACTGATTTCTCATTGCAACTCAGGAGTACCTCTGAGTCCTTGCTAAGACTCAAGAGGAACCCCAAGTTTCCCCCTGCAACTCAAGAGGAGGCCCAACTCCTCAGCTGTAACTTGAGAGGAAACCTGAGATCCCTGACAGAACTCAAGAGGAACCCTGAGTTACCTGCCTCAACTCGCAAGGAGGCCTGACTCCTCTGTTGCAACTTGAGAGAACCCCAAGTTTCCCACCACAACTCAAGAAGTACCCTGACTTCACTACCTCAACATGACATGAGGCCTGATTCACCTGCAGTGACACAAGAGGAACCCCAAGTTTTCCATCACAACACAAGTAGAGATACTAGCCCATTGATGCAACTCCAGAGGATTCCCAAGAGGAGTTTGCTGCTGCTAAGTCACTTCAGTACTGTCTGACTCTATGTGAACCCATAGACAGTAGCCCACCAGGCTCTCCCATCCCTGGGATTCTCCAGGAAAGAACACTGGAGTGGGTTACCATTTTCTTCTCCAATGCATGAAAGTGAAAAGTGAAAGTGAAGTTTCTGTCATGTCCAACACTTGGCGACCCCATGGACTGTAACCCACCAGGCTCCTGCATCCATGGGATTTTCCAAGCAAGAGTATTGGAGTGGGGTGCCATTGCTTTCTCCACAAGAGAAGCTTACCCCACCACAATTCGAGAGGAACATTCTACCACTACAAGAGAGGAAGCCTCAGACCACAACTAAGCAGGAGGCACACCCTGCCACAAATAGATAGGAGTTTCCTGCACGTCGCAACTAGAAAAAGTGCCCCTTTTCATTACAACCATAGAAGAGTCACCCAACTCCCAATTTGAGAAGAACACTCTACTGCATCAAGAGAGCAGCCAAATTACCACAATTAAAGAGGAGTTCCCCTGCCACAACTAGAGAGATGGCTGCAAATGACAACTAAATACAAGCCGACCCACAGCAAATAAAGAGTGCAAACCCACTGCAATTAGAGTGGACCATGCTGCATCTAGAGTGTAGTCTCCCACACATTGCTCTTAGATAGGGACCAGCCTGCACACCACTACTAGAGAGGATCTGTCCCACTGCAGCTCCAGAGGAGTCTCCAACGCAATTCTAAAGGAACCCTGAGTCACATGCTGCAACTCAAGAGGCACCCTAGGTTCCCTACTGAAATTTCACAGGATCCCTAGGCTGTAACAAGAAAAGGGGTCACTGGACCAAATGATGGAGTGGCTCCCAGACCAAAACTAAAGCAGATTCCCCAGGCACAACTAGAGTGGTGTCCCCCAGGATATCACATTGAGAGAGAAGACCTTCTGCCTCCAATGGAGATGAGCTCCCTAGAGGAAGTCTAGTTGAGGCCCTCACAACTAGAGAAGAGCAATCCCACTAATATTAGTGAGGAGCCTATAGAACCAAAAGTAGAGAGGCCCTCTCCTGTGGAGACATTCACACCCCAACCAGAGAGGACACAGCCTTGCCCCTCAGGATGAGCCCTCCACCATAACTTGAGAGGAGACCACTGGACATCACACAGAGAGAAGAACCCCTGTTCTGCCAATACAGACGAACCTAACACCACAACGAGAGAAGAGCTTGAATACAACCATTAGAGAAAATTGAAACCCCTGCAACTATAGAGTTGACCCGGACCACAAGGAAAGAGTAGTCCCTTGCCAGAACTAGTGAGCAACCACTCGTCATTGCAACAAGATAGGAACCACCCTGCACACCCCTGCTAGAGATGAGTTGCCTTAAGGGAATTTGATAGGAGGTCCCATCACGAGTCAAGCAGAACTATGAGTACCAACGAAGCTTGAGAAGAACTCTAAGTTTCCCATCATGACTCCAGTGGAATCCTGCATCTCACACTGGAACTCCAGAGGAACACTGATTTCCTCCTGTAATTGGAGAGGAGCTCTGAGTCCCCTGGGGCAACTCTAGAGGAAATCCTAAGTTTCCAGCAACAACTAGAGAGGAACTCCGAGTTTCTGCTGCAACTCAAGAGGACGTTTGACTCCCTGCTGCAGCTTGAGAGGAAACACAAGTTCCCCACCTCAACTCTAGAGGAGTCCTGACTCCCCTGTTGCCACTTGAGAGGAATCCAGAGATCCCCATCGCAACTCGAGAGGAACCCTGAGTTTCCTGCCACAAGTCAAAACAACACTGAGTTCCCCTCAACTCAAGATAAGGCCTGATTCCTCTGCAGCATCTCAAATGGAACATGTGACTCCAGGTGTAGGGTCTGGTATGTGGTTGTCACCCAGAGATTGTGTAGGTGTGACCCCAGGTAGAGAGTCTGGAGAAAAGTGTCACCTTAGAAACTATGGAAATATGACCCCAGGTGCAGGATTGGGAGGGGATCACGCTGGAAAATGGTGGTTATGTGAACTTATGTGCATGGTCTGGGAGGGAGTCAACATGGAGATTATTGACATGTGACTCCAGGTATAGGATCTGGGATGTGGGGTTACTCTGGACTGTGGATATGTGATCCTAGTTGCTCAGTCTGGTGGGTGGGGTCACCCTGGAGACTGTGGACTTGTGACCCCAGGTACAGTGTCTGCAGAGGGGTGTCACCAATAGACACTGTGGGAATGTGACCCAAGATCCAGGGTCAAGAGGGGGTCACCCTAGATACTGTGGACATTGACCCTAGGTATAGGATCTAGGAGGTGGAGTATCCTAGAGACTTTGGATGTACAAATCCAGATACAGGGTTTGTGCGGTGGGATATCCTAGGAGACTGTGTACACGTGTCCCCCATTACAGGTTCTGGGAGGTGGGTTCATTTCTGGGACAGTGAACGTGTGACTTAAAGTGCAGTGTCTGGGGAAGAGGCTGACCCTGGAGACTGTGGACTTGTGACAACATATATATGGCCTGGGAGGGGGTAACCCTGGAGACTGTACATATGACCACAGGTGTAAGGTCTGGATGGCGGGTCACCTTGACATTGTGGATATGAACCCAGTGCTGGGTCTGAGAGCTGGAGTAACCCTGGAGACTGTGGACGTGGGACCTCAGGTATAGGGTCTTGAGGTGGGGTCACCCTTGGGACTGTGAACATGTGACCCAAAGTGCAATGTCTGGGGAAGAGGCTGACTCTGGAGATTGTGGATATGTGACCCCATGTATATGGTCTGGGAGGGGGTCATCGTGGATACTGCAGACATTTAACACCAGGTATAGGGCCTGGGCAGGGGGTCACAATGGAGACTGTGGCCATGTGACCCAAGTACAGGGTCTGAGGAGGGTTGTCATTCTGGGGACTTTGGATGTGTGATCCCAGATGCAGCATTTGAAGGGGGTCACCCTGAAGACTGTAGACATGTGACACTAGATGCAGGGTCTGGGAGGGGATCACCCTGGAGACTGAGGACGTGTGAACCCAGTACTGGGTCTTGGAGGTGGGGTAACCCTGGAGACTATAATGCGACCACAGGTGCAGGGTCTGGGAGGTGGAGTCACACTGGAGACTGGGGACGTGTGACTCAAAGTGCAACATTTGGGGAGGGGGCTCTCCTTGGAGACTATGCACGTGTAATCCAAGGTGAGTGATCTGAGAGGGGATCATCAAGGAGACTGTGGACTTGCAACTACAGTAATTGGGTCTAGGAGTTGGAGTTGCCCTGGAAACTGTGGACATGTGACCCCAGGTCTAGGGTCTGGGAAGTAGGGTCACTTGGGGCCAGTGGACTTGTGACCCCAAGTGCAGGATTGGGGAGGTGGAGTCACCCTGGAGACTGTGGACATGTTATCTCAGGTGCAGGGTCTGAGAGGTGTTTACCCTGGACTATGGATGTGAGAACGCAGGTACAGGGTCTGGGAAGGGCGTCACCCTGGAGAATGTGGACGTGTGACCCAGGTATGGGGTCTGGGAAAGAGCATCATGATGGAAACTGTGGATGTGTGACCCCAGGTACAATGTCTGGGAGGATGGTCACAGTACAGACTGTGGACATGAGATCCTAAATACAGTGCCTGGGAGGGGCCACCCTGGGAACTGAAGACATGTGACCTCAGGTACAGGGTCTGGGAGGCTGTTGTCCTGTAAATGGCAATGTGTGACCCCACGTGTAGTGACTGAGCAGGAGGTTACCCTGGAGTCTGTGGACATGTGATCCCAGGTGCTTGAACCAGTGCTGCGGGATCACCCTGAAATCCATGGATGTGTGACTACGGGTTCAGCGTCTTTGGTGGTATCATCCTAGAGACTATGGACATGTGACCAGATATTCAGAGTCTGGGAATGGTGGTCACCTCAGAGACTGTGGAGGTGTGACCACAGGTAAAAGTTCTGATGAGGTGGCGTTACTGTAGATACTTGACATGTGACCCAAGGTACTAGTTCTGGTGAAGTGCAGTCAGCCTGGAGACATGGATGTGTGACCCCATGTGCAGGGTTTGAAAGAGTTACCCTTGAAACTGAAAATGTGACCCCAGATACAGAGTCTTGGAAGGGAGTCACCAAGGAAACTCTGGACATGTGACCCAGGTGCAGGTATTTCGAAGGGGTCATCCTGGAGCCTGTGGACATGTGACACCAGATGAAGGGTCTGGGAGGTGAGGACACTGGAGACTGTAAACATGTGACTCAGGTGTAGGGTCTTGGGAGAGGGCTGTCCCTGGATACTGTGGATGTGTGATACCAGTTATAGGGTCTGGGGAGAGAAGTCACCCTGGAGACTGTTGACATTTGACCCCAGGTGCAGGGTTTGATGTTTGGGATCACCACGGAGACTGTGGAGTTTTGAAACCTGGTACAGGTTTTGGGAAGTGGGTTCATGCTGGAGATGGGGCATGCGACCCTATGTTCATAGTTTTGGAAGGATGTCACCCTCGATATGGTGGACATGTGACCTCAGGTACACGGTCTGTTGGTGACGGTTCACCCTGGAGATGGTGGCCACATGACCCCTAAGTACAGGGTTGGGGTTGAGGTGTCAGCTTGGAGACTCTGGACATGTTACCCCAGGTTAGGATCTGGAAGGGAGTCAACCTGGAGATTCTGGACATGTGATTCCAGGAACAGTGTCTGGGGATGTGTATCACCCTATAGAGAGTAGAAATGTTACCTAGGTAAGGTCAGGAGGGGGTCACCCTGAAGACTGTGAACATGAGACCCCAGTTGCATGGTCTGCAAGGTGTAGTCTCCCTGGAGACAGTGGACATGTGACCCCAGGTAAGGGGTCTTGGGGGTGGGATCACCCTGGATAATGTGGACATGTTACCTCAGGTGCAGGGTCTGGGAGGGGTTTACCCTGGTGACCATGGATGTTAGAATACAGGTTCAGGGTCTGGAAGTTTTGGTCACCCTAGAGACAGTGGTTGTGATACCCCAGTACAGGGTCAGGGAGGTTGGGTCAGCCTGGAAAATGTGGATGTGTCACTCCAGACAGGATGTGGGGAGGATTGTCACCCTGGAGACTGTGGACATGTAACCCCACATACAGGGTCTGGGAGCATGGTCACAGTATAGACTGGAAATTTGACCCCAGGTATAGTATCTGTGAGGGAAGGTTACCCTGGAGACTGTGGATGTGTGACCCCAGGTGCTTGAACTGTAATTATGGGGTCACATTGAAGCTTGTGAACACGTGACCACAGGTTCAGTGTCCTGGATGGTGTCACCCTGGAGACTGGACTTGTGGCCCCAGATACAGGGTCTGGGAGGATGGTCACAATAGAGACTGTGGAAATGTAACCCCAGGTGTAGTGTCTGTGAGGGAAGGTTACCCTGGAGACTGAAGGTTACCCTGGAGACTGTGGATGTATGATCCCAGGTGTTTGGACTGTAGTTGTGGGGTCACCCTGAAGTCTGTGGATGTGTGACCATGGATTCAGTGTCCTAGGCAGTGTCACCCTGGAGACTATGGACGTGTGACCAGATGTTCACTGTCTGGAAGTGGTGGTCACTCTGGAGACTGTGGAGGTGTAACCATAGGTAAAAATTCTGATGAGGTGGGGTCACCCTAGAGACTGTGGACATGTAACTCAAGGTACAAGTACTGGTGAGGTGCAGTCACCCTGGAGGCTGTGGTGGTGTGACTCCAGGTGCAGGGTCTTGGAGGTTTGTCACTCCAGAGACCCTGGAGGTGTGACCTAGGTGCAGGGTCTGGGAGGAGAGTTTACTGTGGAAACTAGAAATGTGACCCCAGGTCATGGTGGGGTGTCACCAAGGAGACTATGGACATGTGACCCAGGTGCAGGTATTTTGAAAGAGTCACTCTGGAGCCTGTAGACCTGTGACCCTAGGTGAAGGGTCTGGGAGGCGGGGTCACCCTGGAGACTGTGGGTGTGTGATCTCAGGTTCAGGATCTGGTGAGAAGATTCTCCCCAGAGACTGAGATGTGACCTCAGGTGCAGGGTTTGCTGATGTGTGACCCCAGGTATAGTGTCTGAGAGGTTGGGTCATACTGGAGACTGTGCAATGTTACTCTGGAGACTATGGATGTGTGACCACAGCTAAAAGTTCTGATGAGGTGGGTTCACCCTGGAGCCTGTGGACATGTAATCCCAGGTAAAAGATCTGGAAGTCGGGGTCCGCCCTGTAGACTGTGGACCCTGGTATAGAGTCTGGGAGGTGGAATCAGACTGGAGACTGGATATAAGACCCCATGTACGTGGTCTGGGAAACGAGTCACCCTGGAGGTAGTGGAGATGTGAGCTCCAGTACAGGGTCTGCAAGGGTGTTCACCGTGGTGACTGTGGCCATGTGACCCCAGGTACAGGGTCTAGGGTAGGGTGTCAGCCTGAAGACTCTGGATATGTTACCCCAGGTGCAGGTTCTAGAAGGAGGTCACCTTGGAGATTCTGGACATATTATTCTAAGTACAGCCTCTGGGTACATGTGTCACCCTATAGACAGTGGAAAAGTGACCCTAGGTGCAGGTTCAGGAAAGGGTCACCCTGGAGACTGTGAATGTGTGACCCCAGGTGCATGGTTTGAGTGGTGTTGTCTCCTGGGAGACAGTGGACGTGTGACTCCAGGCACAGGATTTGGGATGTGGGGTCACTTGGAGACTGTGGACATGTGACCCCAAGTACAGGGTCTTGGAGGATGGTCAAAGAAGAGACTGGTGACATGTGACCCCAAATACCGTGATACCACAGCCTAGGAGGGGTCCCCTGGGGACTGAAGACATGTGACTTCAGGTACAAGGTCTGAGAGTGTGTCCCGGGAAACTGTGGACATGTGAACCCAATGCAGGATTTGGTGGGGAGTCACATAGGAGATTTTGGATACGGGAACCCAAGTGCTGTGTTTGGGAGTCTTTGCCCTGAACTGTGGATATGTTACCCCAGGTTCAGGATCTGGGGAGGGTGTCATCCTGGAAACTTGCACATTTGACCCCAGGTGCAGTGTTTTTGTAGGTGGGTCACCTTGGAGACTGCACCCTACATGTGCAGGGTCTGTAAGGGGTGCCACACCAGAGACTGCAGATATTTGAGCCCAGGTACAGAGTCTGAGTGGGGGTCACACTAGACTGTGGAAGTATGATACCAGGTGAAGGGTCTAGGGGGGAGATAATGCTGGAGGGTGTGGAAATATGGCAACGGGGGCAGGATTGGGTAGAGTTGGCACCATGGATATTATGAAAGTGCAACTCCAGGTACAGAGTCTGGGGAAGGGTGTCAGACTGAAGACTGTGGACATGTGACCCAGGTACAGGGTCTAAAAAGGGTGTCAGCCTGGAAACTACAGATGTGTGAACCAGGCATAGGGTTTGGGAAATGGCATCAAGCTGGAGACTGTGGATGTGTGAACCAGGTATAATGTCTGGGAAAGGGTGTAAGCCTGGAAATTGTGGACATGTGAACCTAATTTCACTGTCTGGGAGGATAATCACAGTAGAGACTTTGGATGTATGACCTCAAGTACAGTGCCTGGGAGAGGACACCCTGGGATTTGAAGACGTGTGATCTCAGGAAAAGGGTCTGCTGCTGCTGCTAAGTCACTTCAGTCGTGTCTGACTCTGTGTGACCCCATAGATGGCAGCCACCAGGCGCCCCCATTCCTAGGATTCTCCAGGCAAGAACACTGGAGTGGGTTGCCATTGCCTTCTCCAATGCATGAAAGTGAAAAGTGAAAGTGAAGTTGCTCATTCGTGTCTGACTCGTAGTGACCCATGGACTGCAGCTCACCATCTCCTCCGTCCATGGGATTTTCCAGGCAAGAGTACTGGAGTGGGTTGCCATTGCCTTTTCCAGAAAAGGGTCTGGGAGGGTGTCAACCTGGAAACTGGACATGTGACTCCAGGTGAAGTTCTGTTAGGAGTGATTACCTTGGAGATTGTAAACATGTGATCTCCAGTGCTCGGATTGGTGTGGTGGGATCACTCTGAAGTCTGTGGATGTACAGAGTCTGGCGGGGGTGTGTGTGGGAGGGTGTTACTCTGGAGACTATGGATGTGTGACCACAGCTAAAAGTTCTGATGAGGTGGGTTCACCCTGGAGCCTGTGGACATGTAATCCCAGGTAAAGTCAGGGTTCCTCCTGTAGACTGTGGATGACGTGTGACCTCATGTACACATGTGACTTCATGTACAGGGACAGGATAGGGGTCATGTATGAGACTTCGGGATATGTGAACCCAGATGCAGTGATTAGGAGTCCTCACCCTGAAGACAGTGGACATGTGACCACATGTACAGTGTCTGGGCAGTGATGCCACCAGGTTCGGGAAGGGATTGCCCTGAAGACTGTGAAAGTGTGACCCCAGGTACAGAGTTTGGGGAAGTGGGGTCACCCTGGAGACTGGACATGTGATCCCAGGTACAGGGCCTAGGAGGTGAGGTCTCTCAGGGACTGTGGATATGTGATGCCATGTGCAAAGTCTGGGGAGGGGGCTCATTAGAGACACTGTGGACATATGTCCCCAGGGACCTGATCTGGGAGGTGAGGTAACCCTGGAGACTGAAAATCTTACCTCAGGTGCAGGGTCTGAGAGTGGTTTACCATGGAGACCATGGACCTGAGAACCCAGGTGCCAGGTCTGTGAGGTTTGGTCACTGGTCGTGATACCACAGTACAGGGTCTGGGAGACTGGGTCACCTGGAGAATGTGGACATGTGACCCTATGTACAAATCTGGGGAGGGCTGTCCATGGAGGACTGTGGACATGTGACCCTAGATGCAGGTTTTGCCAGGGGATGTCACAATGGAGATTGGGATATATGACCCCAGGTGCAGGATCTGAGAGGGGGTTCACATAGGAGACTTTGGATATGTGAACCCCATGCTCTGTTTGGGAGTCTCCTCCCTGAAGACTGTGGATGTGTGACCCCAGGTTCAGGGTCTGGGAGGGGGTGTCACCATGGAGACTGCGGACGTGTGAGGCCAGTTGCAGGGTTTGGAAGTGGGATCACTCTTGGGATTGCTGACAGGTTACCCCAGGTGCATGGTGTGGGAAAGAGTCACCTTGTAGACCATAGACTTGCAATCCTAGGTGCAAGGTCAGGGAGGTGGTATCACCCTGCAAATTGTGGTCATGTGACCCCAGGTACAGGGTCTGGAGGTGGGCTTATCCAGGCGACTGTTGACGTGTGACCCCAGGTAGTGTCTGGTGTGGTTTGTCACCCTGTAGACTCTGGACATGTTACCAATGTGCAGGGTCTGGGAGGGAGTCACCGTGGAGACTGTGGATGTGTAACCCCAGGTACAGGGTCTGGAAGGGGTAAACCCTGGGGACTGTGGACATGTGACTCCAGGTGTAGGGACTCAGAGGTGGGGTCATCTTGAGACTGTGGACACGTGATCCCAGGTGCATGGCCTGGGAGGAGGTAACCATGGAGACTGGATGATTCCAGGTATACGGCCTGGGAGGTAGGGTTACCCTGGACTGTGGACATGTGATCCCAGTTATTCAGTGTGGGAGGTGGGGTCACACTGGAGACTATGGACATGTGAGCCCAGATACAGTGTTTGTGGAGGGGTATCACACTTGACACTGTGGAAATATGACCCCAGGTCCAGGGTCTACAGTGTGTCACACTGAATACCATAGACGTGCAACTCCCAGTGCAGGGTCTGAGGGGTGGGGTCACCCTGGAGACTGTGTGTGAACCTGGGACCCCAGGTACTAGGTGTTGAAAGTGGGGTCACACAGTAGACTGTAGACATGTGACCCCAGGTACAGAGTCTGCAAGGTGGGGTCACCCCGGGGACTGTGGATGTGTGACTAAAAGTGAAGATTTGGTGAGGCAGCTCTCCCCGGAGATTCTGACATGTGATCCAAGGTGAATGGTCTGGGAGGGGGTCATCATGGAGACTGTTGACTTGTGACTCCAAGTATAGGGTCTAGGAGTTGGGGTTACCTTAAGACTGTGAACATGTGACCCTGGTACAGGGTCTGAAGGTGGGCTCATTCTGGAAACTGGAGGTGTCACCCCATGTTTATGGTCTGAGGGGTTGCCCTGGATATTGCAGTTATTTGACCCCAGGGACAGGATCTGCAAGGGGGCTCACCATGGAGACTATGCACATGGGACCCCAGGTACAGGACCTGGGAGAGGTATCACCCAGGGGACTGTAGACATGTGACCCTGATCTAGGGTCGGGGAGGGTGTCACCCTGGAGCTTGTGGACATGAGACCCAGGTGCAGGGTTGGGAGAGTTTCACCATGGAGACTGTGGACACGTGACTGTAGGTGGAGGATCTGGGAGGTGGGTCACCCTGGAGGTTTTGGACATGTGACCCAAGGTGCAGAGTGTGTGGAAGGGGGTCACCTTGAAAACTGGAAGTTTTATCCCAGGTACAGGGTCCACGAAGAGGGGTTACCCATGATACTGTGGATGTACACCAGGGTATGTTCTGGGAGGGGTTCAACATGAAGACTGTGGACATGTGACTCCAGGTGTAGGGTCTGGGAGTTGGGTTTACTCTGGAAACTGGAAATGTAATGCCAGGTACATGGTCTGGGAGGTGGGGCCACCCTGGAGACTGTGGACCTTTGATCCCAGATGTAGATTCTGGGAGGTGGTGTCACTCCGTAGAGTGTGGACATGTGCAGGGACTTAAGAGTAGACATGTGACCCCTGGTATTGGGTGTTGGAGGTGGGTCACACAGTAGTACCTGGGGACATGTGACCCCAGGAACAGAGTCTATAAGGTGGAGTCATTGTGGACGTGTGACTAAAAGTGCCAAGTTTGGTGAAGGGGCTCTCCCTGGAGACTCTGATGTGTGATCCAAGGTGCATGGTCTGGAAGGGGATACCATGGAGACTGTGGACTTGTGACTTCAGGTATAGGGCTTAGGAGTTGGGGTTACCCTGCAAACTGTGGACATGTGACCCTTGGTAGAGGCTCTGGAAACTGTGGAGGTGTGACCCCATGTTTATGGTCTGGGGGGAGTTACACTGGATACTGCAGATATTTGACCCAGGGACAAGATCTGCAAGATGGCTCATCATGAAGACTATGCATATGGGACCCCAGGTACAGGACCTGGGAGAAGTGTCATCCAGGGGACTGTAGAAATGTGACACCAGGTGCAGGATCAGGAGCAGTCACACTGGAGACTGTTTAAGTGTGAGTCAGGTCCAAGGTCTGGAAGGTGAGTTCACCCTTCAGACTGTAGAAATGTGACCCCAGTCCAGGGTCTGGGAGGATGTACAGGGTTGGGAGGGTTTCATCGTGGAGACTGTGGACATGTGAACCCAGGTGTAGGGTGTGGGAGGTGGGTTTACTCTGGAAACTGGAAATGTAATTCAAGGTACCTGGTCTGGGAGGTGGGTTCATCCTGGAGACTGTGGACCTTCGAACCCAGGTGTAGGGTCTTGGAGGTGGGGTCACTCTGAGGAGTGTGGAAGTATAACCTCAGGTGCAGGGACTTGAGAGGTTACTCACCCTGGAGTCAGTGACATCTGACCCCAGGTACATCATCTGAGAGGTGAGGTCACCTGGAAATGGTGTACATGTTACCCTAGGTTCAGGGTCTGTGAGGTAGGTCATGCTGGAGACTGTGGACATGTGATATCAGGTGCAGTATCTGGGTAGGGAATCACCCTGGATATTGGGGAAGTATGACAACAGGTACAGGGTCTGGGAGAGTTGTCACCCTGGAGACTGTGGATGTGTGACCCCAGGTACAGCATATGACAGGAAGGTCACAGAAGAGACTGTGGACCTGTGAATCCCAAGGCAGTGCTTGGGAGGGGTCACTTTGGGGACTTAAGACATGTGACCTCAGGTACAAGGTCTGAGAAGTTGTCACCCTGGAAACTGTGGACATGTGCATCAGGTGTAGGGTTTGTAAGGGAAAGTTACCCTGAAGACTGGTCAGGTGATCCCAGGTGCTCAAACAGGTGTGGTGAGTCACCCTGAAGTCTGTGGACATGTGGCCACAGGTACAGGATCTAGGGGGTGTGTCACCCTGGACACTGTGGACATGTGACCAGAGCTAAAAGTTCTGAAGAGGTGGGGTCACCCTAGAGACTGTGGTCATTTGACCCAAAGTAAAAATTCTGGTGAGGTGGGGTCACCCTGGAGACTGTGTACGTGTGACCCCACATGTAGGTTCTGGGAGGAGAGGTAACCCTTGAAACTGGAAATGTGATCCCAGGTATAGAGTCTGGGAGGGGCGTCATCAAGGAGACTGTGGACATGTGACCCCAGGTGCAGGTACTTCTAAAAGTTCAACCTGGAGCCCATGTATATGTGACCCCAGGTGAAGGGTCTGGGAAGGATTTACCCTGGAGACTGTGGACGTGAGAAGCCGGTGCAGGGTCTAGGAGGATGGTCATCTGGAAAACTATGGTTTTGATACCCCATCACAGGGTCAGGGAAGTTGGGTCACCCTGGAGAATGTGGACGTATGACCCCATGTATACAATCTGGGGGGTATTGGTACCCTGGAGACTGTGGATAGGTGACCACAGGTGCAGGGTCTGGTAGGTGGGTGTCACAATGGAGACTGTGGGTGTATAACCCCAGGAACAAGGTCTGGGAGGGTTGTCACCCTGGAGAGTGTGCACGTTTGACCCCAGGTGCTGGGTGTATGGAGACAGGTCACCTTGGAGATTGTCAACATGTGACCCCAGGTGCAGGTTCTGGGAAGGAGGTTCACTTGGCAGACTGTTAGACATATGGCCCCAAGTTCATGGTGTGGGACATGGGGTCATCCTGGAGAAAGTGGACATGTGACCCCAGGTGTAGGGTCTGAGAGGGAAGGTTCCCTGTAGACTGTGGTTGTAAGACCCCAGTACAGGGACAGGGAGGTTGTGTCACCCTGGAGAATGTGGATGTGACACCATGTACAAATATGGGGAGTACTTCACCCTGGAGACTGTGGACATGTAACCTCATGTACAGGGTCTGGGATGGAGGTCATGCTGGAGACTCTGGACATGTGACACCAGGTTCAGGATCTAGGCAGGGCTGTCACATAGGACATTGTGGAAGTGTGACCTCAGTTACAGGACCTGGAAGGGTGTCACTTGGGAGGCTGAAGATATTTCTTCTCAGGTACAGGGTCTGGGAGAGGGGTCACCTTAAAGTCTGTGGACATGTGTCCCAGGTACAGGGTGTAGGAGGGGGTTCACACTGGACACTGTGGACATGTGACCCCGAATGCAGGTTCTGTGAGATGGTGTCCCCCAGAGACTGTACATGTGACCCTACGTACAGGGTCTGGAAGGTATGGTCCCCCTGAGGACTGTGGATGTGTGACTCAAAGTGCACAGTTTGGGGAAGGGGCTCTCCCTGCACACTGTGGATGTGTGATCCAAGGTGGATGGTATTGGAGGGAGTCACCGTAGAGACTGTGGACTTGTGAATCCAGATGTTGTGTGTAAGGCTTGGGGTCACACTGCTGATTGTGGACATGTGACCCTAGGTGCAGAGTCTGGGATGTGGGGTCACTCTGGAGATTGTGCAGGTGTGACCCTAAGTACAGGATCTGGGGAGAAGTGTCATCCTAGAGATTTTGGAAATGTGACCCCAGATGCAGGGTTGGGTGGGAGTCAACTTAAAGACAGTGGTCATATGATCCCAGGTGCATGGTCTATGAGGGAGTCACCATGGAGACTATGGATGTGTGACTCCAGGTTTAGGCTCTAGAAGGTGGGATAACCCTGTAATGTGGATATGTGATCCTAGTTGCTTGGTCTAGGGGGCACAGTCACTCTAGAGATAGTGGACATGTAAGCCCAGGTACAGTTTTTGCAGAGGAGTGTCATACTAGACACTGTGGAAATGTATCCTCAGGTCCAGGGTCGAGAGGGTGTTACCCTAAATACTGTGGCCCTGTGACCCCAGGTGGAGGGTCTAGTGTGTTGCATACCCTAGAGACTGTGGCCATGTGACCCTAGGTGCAGGGTCTGGAGAGGGGTGTCAGCCTGGACTCTGGATATGTTACCCAATGTGCAGGTTTTGGAAGTGGTTCACTCTGGAGATTCTGGATGTGTGATTCCAGGTACATGGTCCAGAGAGGTGTGTCACCCTATAGACTGTGGTAATGTGATCCAGGTACAGAATGGGGGGGGGTTTCACCATGGAGACTGTGAAGGTGTGATCACAGGTTTATGGTATGCAAAGTGTGTTGTCCCTGGAAAGAGTGGACATTGACCTCAGGTACAAGGTCTGGGGAACTGGAGTCACCCCGGAGACTGGACATGTGACCCCAGGTACAGGGTCTGGGAGTTGGGGTCACTTGGGGACTGTGGAAATGTGACCCCATTGCAGATTCTGGGGAGGGTTCTCACCCGGGAGACTGTGGACAAATGACCCCAGGTACATGACTGGGAGGTAGGGTCACCCTGGAGATTGTGGACATGTTCCCTCAGGTGCAGGACATGGGAGGGTTTCACCGTGGAGACAGTGGATGTGAGAGTCCAGGTACAGGGTCTGGGAGTTGGGGCCAATCGGGGGCTGTGGACATGTGACCCCATGTGAAGATTCTGGGGAGGGTTCTCACCCAGAAGACTGTGGACAAATGACCCCAGGTACATGACTGGGAGTTACGGTCACCCTGGAGATTGTGGACATAGTCCCTCAGGTGCAGGCCATGGGAGGGTTTCACCCTGGAGACCGTGGATGTGAGAATCCAGGTGCAGGGTTGGGACATTTGGTGACCCTGGAGACTGTGGTCGTGATACCCCAGTACTTGGTCAGGAAAGTTGGATCACACTGGAGAATGTGGACGTGTGACCCCAAGTACAGGATCTGGAGATAATTGTCACCCTGGAGACTGTGGACATGTGACACCAGGTGTAGGATCTGGGAGGGGTTAACAGAAGAATGGACATGTGACCTTAGGTGCAGGGTCTGGGGCGGGGGGGGGGGCACCCTGGAAGCTGTGGAC
>SJXQ01008156.1:45386-89454 GCA_006408695.1 Aepyceros melampus
AATGAGCCAAGGAAGATGAGTGGGAGGTGGGGTCACCCTGGAAGCTGTGGACATGTGACACCAGGTACAGGGTCTGGGAGAAGGGGTCACTCAGGACTGTGGATGAGTGATTCCAAGTACAGGGTTTGGGGAGGGGGTTCTCCCTGCAGACTGTGGATGTGTGATCCAAGATGCATGGTATGGGAGGGGGTCACCATAGAGACTATCATCCTGTGAATCCAGATATAGTGTGTAGGACTTGGGGTTACCCTGCTAATTGTGGACATGTGACCCCAGGTGCAGGGTCTGGGGTGTGGGGTCACCTCACAGACTGTGAAGATGTGACCCTAGGTGCACAGATAAGAGGGGGAACCCTGAGGACAGTGGTTGGTGATCCCAGGTGCATGGTCTGGGAAGGGTTCACCATGGAGACTATGGATGCATGATCCTAGTTGTTCAGTCTGGTGGATGCGGTCACCCTGGAAACTGTGGACATGTGACTACATGTATAGTGTTTGCAGAGAGGTGTCTCTCTAGACACTGGGGAAGTGTGACCCCAGGTCCTGAGTCTGGGAGGTAAGTCACACTGGACACTGTGGACATGTGACAAAAGGTGGAGGATCTGGGCAGGTGAGTTACTTGGATATTGTAGCAGTGTGCCTCCAGGTACAGGGTCTGGGAGGGTTTCACTCTGAAGACTGAATACACTTGATCACAGGTACAAGATCTGGGTGGGAGGTCACCCTGAAGTCAGTGGACATGTGACCCAGCTAAAGGGTCTTGGAAAGTGTGTAACCCTGGAAACTATGGTCATATGACCACAGGTAATGGTCTGGGAAGATGATCACAGCAGAGACTGTGGGCGTGTAACCCCAAACACAGTGCCTGGGAGAGGTCACCCTGTGAACTGAAGACATGTGACCTCAGGTACAGAGTCTGGGAGGGTGTCACCCTGTAAGGTGTGGTCATGTGACCCCTGTGTAGGGTCTGAAAAGTGAGGTTACCCTGGATACTGTGGACTTGTGACCAAAGGAACAGGGTCTAAGAATGGTGGTCACCTGGGGTGACATGTCACCCCAGATGAAGGGTCTGGGATGTTTTTTACCATGGAGACTGTGGACAAGTAACCACAGGTATAGGGTCTGGGAGGATAGACTACCGAGGAAACTCAAAATGTGACCCTAAGTACAAGATCTGGGAAGGTTGTCACCAGGGAGACTGTGGACATGTGACCCCAGGTGCAGGTACTTTAAATGGGTCACCCTGGAGACTGTGGACATGTCACCCCAAGTGCAGGTTCTGGGGAGAGATCTCTCACTGAAGACTGTGGATATGTGACCCCAGGTATAGAACCTATGAGGTGGGGTCACTCTGGGACTGTGGATGTTTAATAAAAGTGCAGGGTTTGGGGAGGGGACTCTTCTTGGAGACAGTGGTGGTGTGATCCCAGGTGACTGGTCAGGGAAGGGATCACCAGGGAGACTGTGGACTTGCGACTCCAGGTATAGTGTCTGGGAGGTGGAGTTACCCTAGATTGTGGACGTGTTATCCTAGTTGCTTGGTCTGGGAGGGTCGGATCACCCTAGAGAATGTGGATGTGTGACCCCATGTATAGTGTCTGTGGAGTATCACCCAGCACACTGTGGAAATGTGACTCCAGTCCAGGGCCAAGAGGAGGTCACTCTGGATACTGTGACCCAGGTGTAGGGTCTAGAAGGTGGGTTCACCCTGGAGACTTTGGCTGTGAAACCCCAGATGCAGGGTCTGTGAGGTAGGGTCTCCCTGGAGACTGTGTACTCAGGGCCTACAGTACAGGTAGTTTCTGGGATGTGGGGTCACCTTGGGGACTGTGGGCATGAGACACAAAATGCAGTGTCTGGAGAAGAGGCTGACCCCCAAAGTGTGAATGTGTGTCCCAATGTATATGCTCTGGGAGGGGGTCACCATGGAGACTGGACATTTGACCTCTGGTGTAGGGTATTGGAAGTGAGGTCACTTGGGATTGTTGACAGGTTACCATAGATGCCGTGGTCTGGCAAAGACAAACCTTGGAGTATATGGATGTGCGACCCTAGGTGCAGGGTCTGGGAGGTGGTGTGTCACCTTGTACACTGTGGTCATGTGACCTCAGTTACTTTGCCTGGAGGTGGGCTCATCCAAGAGACTGTGGGCATGTGACCCCAAGTAAAGTGCCTAAGAAGGTTTGTCACCCTGTAGACACTGAACATGATACCAAGGTGCAGGGTCTGGGAGAGGGTCATTCTGGAGAGAGTGGACATGCAACCCCAGGTACAGGGTCTAGGAGGGGAATCACCAAGAGGACTAAGCACATGTATCCCCAGGTACAAGACGATGAAGAGGATGAAGTCACCCAGTGGACTGTAGAAATGTGACACCAAGTGCAGGGTCAGGAGGGGTTCACCCTGAAAACTGCTTAAGTGTGACCCCAGGTGCAGGGTCTGGGAGATGGGGTCATGCTTCAGCATGTAGACATGTGGCCTCAGTCCAGGGTCTGAGATAGTGTCACCCTGGAGCTAGTGGACATCCAACCCCAAGTACAGAGTTGGGAGAGGTTCACCGTGGAGACTACAGACATGTGACCCCAGGTGCAGGGTCTGGGAGGTGGGTCACCTTGGAGACTGTGAACATGTTCCCCAGGTGTAGGTTCTGGGAAGGGTTCACATGTGGAGATTGGACTTGTGACCCCAGATGTAGGATCTGGGAGGGGGGTTAGTTTGGAAACTGGAAATGTGATCCCAGATACATGGTCTGGGGAGTGAAGTCACCCTGGAAACTGTGATGTCTGACCTCAGGTACATCATCTGGAAGGTGAGGTCACTCAGAGAATGGATATGTTACCCCAGGTGCAGGGTTTGTGAAAGAGGTCATGCTGTAGACTGTGGACATGTGATACTAGGTGCAGGATCTGGGTAGGGGTGTCACATTGGAGATTCTGTACTTGTGATTCCAGGTACATAGTCAAGGGGGACTGTGCCACTCTATATACTGTGGAAATGTGACCACAGGTGCAGTTTCGGGGAGGCATCTCCCTGGAGACTGCAAACGTGTGACCCCAGCTGCAGGGTCTGCGAGGTGCTTTTTCCCTGGAGAAAATGGACATGTGACCCAGAATACAGTGTCTGGGGTAGAGGTTGACCCTGGAGACTGTGGACATGTGACCCCATGTATATGGTCTGGGATGAGGTCACCCTGGATGCTGCAGACCTTTAACCCGAGGTACAGGGTTTGTGGGTGGTCACTATGAAGACTGTGCATGTGTGACCCCAGGTAAAGGGTGTGGGGAGAGGTGTCACCCAGGATACTGTGGAAATGTAACTTCAGGTGAAGGGTCTGGTGGGGGTCACCCTGCATACTGTGGGGTACAGTGACCCCAGGTGCAGTGCCTGGGAGAGGTCACCCTGGGGACTCTAGATATGTGACTGCAGGTACAGGGTCTGAGAGGGTGTCAACATGGACATTGTGGACGCGTGACTCCAGTTGCAGGGTCTGATTTGGTGGGGTCACCGTGAAGACTGTAGACATGTGACCCCACTTACAGGGTCTGGGGGTATCACCATGGAAACTGGACCTGTGACCCCAGATTTAGGGCCTGGGAGCAGTGGGCACCCTGAGGACTATGGACTTGTGACCCAAAGTGCAGTGTCTGGGAAGAGGCTGACCCTGGAGACTGTGGACATGTGATCAATGTATATGGTCTTGGGGGTCACCTTGGATATTGCAGACATTAGAATCCAGGTACAGTGTCTGGGAGGGGTGTCACCCTTGAGAATGTGGCCATGTGACCAATATACAGGGTGGGGTGGGGTGACACCCTGGAGACTGTGGACATGTGACCCTAGGTACAAGGTTTGGGAGGGGATAACCCTGGAGACTTGATGTGTGAGCCCAGGTACTGGGTCTGGGAGGTAGGGGCACCCTGGACACTATGGACATGTGACATGTGATCACTGGCTCTGTAAAGGAGAGTGAAAATGATGAAGGGACCAAAACCTTCACTGATTTCATAGAGTTTAGAAAGGACTGAACCAAGAAAGAAGAGATTAACATTTACAACTCTTCTTTCATACACTACTCTTTATCTGCTCGACTTCACTGAGTCACCCGTGACCCTAAATTGAGGTGGCACAGTTACTTCTGATCTCCTTAGCCATCTTGATTAAACTGTATAATTTTTCTTTTTGTCTTCTGAAAATGTTAGAAATTGCAAAGAACTTTTAAGAGAAAAATAAAACAAACACCAAATCACAGGGAAGGTAGAGTTTAAAGTACATGTATCTGACACTCCTATGGTTCTCCCTCCATCTTGCCAGTAAAGGAGAAAATATAGCTCTATTGCCACAGACTTGCTCTAGTATGCCACCTTCAACATAAGTACCACTAGTTGAGATTTTTATAAATTTTGAGAGGAACTTTGCCTTTTCTCTGATAATCTTGAATTAAGTAAAAGATCTCCATTGGCAGGGTATGATCAGTCATAAATGTCCCAATGAAAAGGAACAATGAAAAAAGAGACAAGTATCAAGAAAACCATGCTATGTTCAACACTTGAAACTAATA
Organism: Aepyceros melampus; assembly: GCA_006408695.1. Taxonomy (NCBI): domain Eukaryota; kingdom Metazoa; phylum Chordata; class Mammalia; order Artiodactyla; family Bovidae; genus Aepyceros; species Aepyceros melampus. The sequence continues at coordinate 49,944 of SJXQ01008156.1, forward strand.
CAAGTAAGGACAACTAGACCCTCAAATCGCTGAGTGTTTTATTAAGCAATTACTGAAGTTGTATATGTAGAAATCTATAAGCATTTAATTATGACTGGTTTTCAACTTTTTCTGTGAATGTGAGAATCTGTACTTGCAGAAGTATGGCTATATTCCATGAGATGTAGCTGAACTGTATGAATCTTTTCTCTTCTTGTACAAATTTTATAAACAAGTATATATATATATATATATATATATATTTATATATGTTTTAAACATAAATATCATGGTTAATAGCTTATGTTTCTACTTAAATGAACTTGTGTGAAGGAATTATAATTTATTGGAAAATCATTTCGAGTTCCCCCCAAATATACAATTTAAATAATTAAATAACACATTTCATAAAAATCTTTTGCATGTAAATTTAATAACAGTAATATTAATAAGCACTTCTAGCCCCCAAAACACTGTGAATAAGCTATGAAAGGGAGACAAATTTTCATATCAGGATTTCTATTTCAAAATCTTTATATATAAATCCCAATCTTCTGTTTTGGCAAAATAGGGGTTAAGGGTTAATGGAGTCTCCCATTTTAGAATGTTTACAAAGTAAAATTTATAGTCAAGACATGAATAGGTAAGCTTCATATCTAGAATTAACTTATTGTAAAATATGTCACTGAGCTAACAGTCTTTGATGAATACAAATTAAAAGCGTACTTAACAACCTGAGAACAACTAATTATCAATACAATTCAGACCTTGGATAGTCTCTTTCTTGGGCTTACATATTATTGAATTCCTTCTGATATTTTATTTACATGTCTCACCACTACAAGTTGATAATACTAATATAAAGCCCAGCAGAGTGATGTGCACTCATAAACACTACTCTGCTTGAGACTTCATTGGCATAAGTGTATTTTAAATGTCACTTCTAAGTTGGCCTTTCTAAGAACCTATCTATATGAATGACGAAAAAGGGCATTAAACAGAATTTCAAAAGATATCAAACACTGGCTTCTTATGATGACATGTTGAAGATCAGGCTCAGAAATGAATACTTTGGTTGTAATATAAAATGAACTACAGTTAGTATTTCAGACTTTCTTTTACAAGTTTAAATGGATATTATATTGAAAGTAAAAAAATACATTCATAAACATTAAAGCCTATTATATAAAATGGCAGCAATCAACAGTTTATTTCTTAGTGTTTCTATATAAATAATGAACTAATTATTTTTTCCTTATTCTGCAAAACCAGATAGTCAATGCAATTAATCTCAAATTTAGAATTAAAAAAATATTCATACATATACAAAGTAATTTTAATACCTTTGAAAAATTATAAGACTAGGAAAGAACCATTTAAACCCGTGTATATTTTACTATTCTAAAGTTCTAAAACATTAAATGGTTTTTCTTCTTAAACTGAGTAAGAATAACAATGTGCAGAAAAAGATAAAATAATTTTGCTCTGCAAGCAGGTAATTGTACTTCAGACTCTAATTGCATTCGAATTTGCTATTTTCTCCCTACAAGAGAACTAGGTAGAAGATAATCCAGGTGAAACTAAGAAACTGCCAGGGGCTTTCAAACAACTGTTTTTCATACAGGAACTTCTAAACAATCACAGTATTATGTGGGGGGGGGGTATCTTTTCCTTCAGTCTTCTTCTGACAGACTCAGTGAAGTTAGACAGAGAAGACCTATATTTGGAAGCAAAGGAGAAAGAAACATATAATAAGAATTGTTATCCAGCAAACCAATTTACTCATTCTTGATTTCTTATTATAGCCAATTAATTATGAAAAGTTATTAAGGTTTTTTGGTGCTGAAATTAACTTCATATTTACTTACCTTTCAATAAAAATACAGCATTGTATTTCTTTAAAAGTGTGAATTTATGCTATTAAAGAGGGTTTTATGTTAAATTATTTTACATCTAATAAACCTTCTTTACTCAGTGATCCACACTGGTAGTCTTAACTATTTTTAAAAACATTTTGGATATTGATCCTGATACTTACACCTGCTAAGAAAGTTACTGGGATCAAATCAAAGATATCAGGACCCAAATCTTAATTTGGTGTATTTTATCTAACTGATAAAATTGTCCCTAAAAAAAGACAAACACTTTGTCTTTTCTTTGTATGATATCACTTATATGTAGAACCTAGAAAAATACAACAAACTAGTGAATATATAACAACAATAAACCAAACTCACAGATAAAGAGACCAATCTAGTGATTACCAGTGAGGACAGGGAAGCAGAGAAGGGCAAGGTGGAGATAAAGAGTTAAGAGGTACAAACTATCATGTATAAAACAAACTACAAAAATATTTGGTACAACACAGGAAAATATAGCTAATATTTTATAATAATTATACATGAGGCATAAAATTCCAAAATTGTGAATCAGTATATTGTATACCTGTAATTAACATACATTAACTATAATTCAATTTTTAAATTTATTATTTATTTATTTATTTTAATTGGAGGCTAATTACTTTACAATATTGTGATAGTTTTTGCAGTACATTCACATGAATCAGCCACAGGTGTACATGTGTTCCCCATTCTGAATCTCCCTCCCACCTCCCTCCCCATCCCATGCCTCAGGGTCATCCCAGTGTACCAGTTCTGAGCACCCTGTCTCATGCATTGAACCTGGACTGGTGATTTATTTCACATATAACAATATACATGTTTCAATGCTATTCTCTGAAATCATCCCACCCTCGCCTTCTCCCAGAGTCCAAAAGTCTGTTCTTTACATCTGTGTCTCGTTTGCTCTCTCAAATATAGGGTCATCGTTACCATCTTTCTAAATCCCATATATATGCATTAATATACTGTATTGGTGTATTTCTTTCTGACTTACTTCTCTCTGAATTATAGGCTCCAGTTTCATCCACATTATTAGAACTGATTCAAATGCATTCTTTTTAATAGCTAAGTAATATTCCATTGAGTATATGTACCACCACTTTCTTATCCACTCGTTTGCCAATGGACACCTAGGTAGCTTCCATGTCCTAGCTATTATAAACAGTGCTGTGATGAACATTGGGGTACATGTGTATCTTTCAATTCTGGTTTCCTCAGTGTGTATGTCCAGCAATGGGATTGCTGGGTTGTATGGCGATTCTATTTTCAGTTTTCTCCACACTGTTCTCCATGGTGGCTGTACTAGTTTGCATTCCCACCAACAGTGTAAGGAGTTCTCTTTTCTCCACACCCTCTCCACCACTTATTGTTTGTAGACTTTTGGATAGCAGCCATTCTGACTAATGTGAGATGGTACCTCATTGTGGTTTTGATTTGTATTTCTCTGATAATGAGTGATGTTGAGCATCTTTTCGTGTGTTTATTAGCCATCTGTATGTCTTCTTTGGAGAAACATCTGTTTAGGTCTTTGGCTTATGCTTTGTTTGTGTCACTTATTTTTCTGGAATTTGGCTGCAGGAATTGCTTGTATATATTTGAGATTAATTCTTTGTCAGTTGTTTCATTTGCTATTATTTTCTCCCACTCTGAAGGCTGCCTTTTCACCTTGTTTTTAGTTTCCTTTGTTGTGCAAAAGCTTTTAAGTTTAATTAGGTCCAATTTGTTTATTTTTGCTTTTATTTCCATTACTCTGGGAGGTGGGTCATAGAGGATCCTGCTATGATTTACGTCAGAGAGTATTTTGCCTGTGTTTTCCTCTAGGAGTTTTATAGATTATGGTCTTACATTTAGATCTTTAATCTATTTTGAGTTTATTTTTGTGTATGGTAGTAGAAAGTGTTCTAGTTTCATTCTTTTACAAGTGGTGGATCAGTTTTCCCAGCACCACTTGTTAAGGAGAATTGTCTTTCCTCCATTGTATATTCTTGCCTCCTTTGTCAAAGATACGGTGTCCATAGATGTATGGATTTATCTCTGGGTTTTCTATTTTTATAGTTCAATTTTTTAAAATGATCCTGAGGAATCTTAGTACTATAAGACAATTTAGTACTAGAATAGTACTAATCTTAGTATTAATAGACTATTGTTTAGTAATTTGTAATGCATTAGACTTAGAATGCAATGGATTGAGAAAAGGCAGAGGAACCAGAGATCAAATTGCCAGCATCCACTGGATCATGGAAAAAGCAAGAGAGTTCCAGAAAAACATCTACTTCTGCTTCATTGACTATACTAAAGCCTTTGATTGTGTGGATCACAACAAACTATGAAAAATTCTTAAAGAAATGGGAATCCAGGCCACCTTACCTGCCTCCTAGGAAACCTGTATGCAGGTCAAAAGGCGATTTCAAATCCTAAAAGATGATGCTGTTAAAGTGCTGCACTCAAAATGCGAGCAAATTTGGAAAACTCAGCAATGGCCACAGGACTGGAAAAAGTCAGTTTTCATTCCAGTTCAAAGAAGGGCAATGTTCAAGAATGTTCAAACTAGTGCACAATTGCACTCATTTCACATGCTAGCAATGTTTAAAATTCTTCAAGCCAGGTTTCAACAGTATGTGAACTGAGAACTTCCAGATGGACAAGTTAGATTTAGAAAAGGCAAAGGAACCAGAGATCAAATTGCAAATATCTGCTGGATCATACAAAAAGCTAGAGAATACCAGAAAAAAAAAAAAAAACAAAACAAAACAAAAAAAAAAACCAAACATCTACTTCTGCTTCATTCACTATGGTAAAGCCTTTGACTGTGTAGACCACAACAAACTGTGGAAATTTCTTCAAGAAATGGGAATACCAGATGATCTTACCTGCCTCCTGAGAAATCTGTATGCAGGTCAAAAAGCAACAGTTAAAACTGAATATGGAACAACAGACTGGTTCCAAATAGGGAATGGAGTACATCAAGGCTGTATATTGTCACCCTGCTTATTTAACTTATATGCAGAGTACATCATGAGAAATGCTGGGCTGGAAGAAACACAAGCTGGAATCAAGATTGCCGGGAGAAATATCAATAACCTCAGATATGCAGATGACACCCCTTATGGTAGAAAGTGAAGAGAAATTAAAAAGTCTCCTGATGAAAGTGACAGAGGAGAGTGAAAAAGCTGGATTAAAGCTCAACATTCAGAAAATGAAGATCATGGCATCCGGTCCCATCACTTCATGGCAAATAGATGGGGAAACAATGGAAACAGTGACAGATTTTATTTTCTTGGTCTCCAAAATAACCGTGGATGGTGTCTGCAGCCATGAAATTAAAAGATGCTTGTTCCTTGGAAGAAAAGCAGAGAAATTACTTTGTCTACAAAGACATCTAGTCAAAGCTATGGTTTTTCTAGTAGTCATGTACAGATGTGAAAGTGAAAGTTGCTCAGTTGTGCCTGACTCTTTGCGACCCCATGGTCTAGACCATGGAATTCTCCAAGCCAGAATACTGGATCGGATAGCCATTTCTTTCTCCAGGATATCTTCCCAACCCAGGGATCAAAGATGTGAGAGCTGGACAATAAAAAAGGCTGAGGACCAAAGAGTTGATGTTTTTGAACTGTGATGCTGTAGAAGACTCTTCAGAGTCCCTTGGATAGCAAGGAAATCAAACCAGTCAACCTTAAATGGAATCAACCCTGAATATTCATTGTAACAACTGATGCTGAGGCTAAAGCTTAAATACTTTGGCCACATGATGCAAAAAGCTGACTCATTTGAAATATCCAGATGCTGGGAAAGATTGAGGGCAGGAAGAGAAGGGGCAACAGAGGATGAGATGGTTGGATGGCATCACTGACTCAATGGCAATGAGTTTGAGCAAATTCCAGGAGATAGTAGCCTGGCATTCTACAGTCCATTGGGTCACAAAGAGTCAGACACAACTGAGTGACTGAATGCCAACAAAAGCAATGCATTTTAAATATATGATAGAGCAAAATATAGCTAATTTTCACTTAGGAGTAAAATTTTATTGTGGTTTGGATTTGCATTTTCCTGATGATTGGAGACTGTTGAGAATCATTTCATATGTATGTGGCTATATCTTCTGAAAAATGTCTATTCAGGTCCTCTGCTTATTTTTTAATCAAGTTATTTGTCTTTTCTTTGCTTTTGATGTTGAGTTTTATGTTCAGTTCAGTTCAGTTGCTCAGTCGTGTCTGACAGTTTGTGACCCCATGAACTGCAGCACACCAGGCCTCCCTGTCTATCATCAACTCCCAGAGTTTACCCCAACTCATGTCCATGAGTTGGTGATGCCATTTAACCATCTCATCCTGTGTCGTCCATTTCTCCTCCTGCCTTCAATCTTTCCCAACATCAAGGTCTTTTCAAATGAGTCAGCTTTCCCATCAGCTTCAACATCAGTCCTTCCAATGAACATCCAGGACTGATCTTTAGGATGGACTGTTTGCATCTCCTTGCAGTCCAAGGGACTTTGGAGAGTCTTCTCCAACACCACAGTTCAAAAGCATCAATTCTTCTGCACTCAGCTTTCTTTATAATCCAACTCTCACATCCATACATGACTACTGGAAAAACCATAGCCTTGACTAGACGGAACTTTGCTGGCAAAGTAATGTCTCAGTTTTTTAATATGCTATCTAGGTTGGTCATAACTTTCCTTCCAAGGAGTAAGTGTCTTTTAATTTCATGGCTGCAATCACCATCTGCAGTGATTTTGGAACCCCCCAAAATAAAGTCAGCCACTGTTTCCACTGTTGTTTCTCCATCTATTTGCCATGAAATGATGGGGCCGAATGCCATATTCTTCGTTTTCTGAATGTTGAACTTTAAGCCAACTTTTTCATTTCCCACTTTCACTTTCATTAAGAGGCTCTTTAGTTCCTCTTCACCTTCTGCCATAAGGTTGGTGTCATCTGCATATCTGAGGTTATTGATATTTCTCCTGACAATCTTGATTCCAGCTTGTGCTTCCTCCAGCCCAGAGTTTCTAGTGATGTACTCTGCATATAAGTTAAATAAGCAGGGTGACAATATACAGTCTTGACATACTCCTTTTCCTATTTGGAACCAGTCTGTTGTGAGTTGTATGAGTTCTTTGTATATTTTGAATATTACCCCTTATTGCATTATCCTTTGAAAAATATCTTCCCCAATTGACTCGGCTATATTTTTAGCTTGTTGATAGTTTCCTACAATGTGCAAATTTTTTTAGTTTGATATGGTACCATTTGTTTATTTTTCATTTTGTTGCATTTTCCTGAGGTGACAGATGCAAAAAAAAAAAAAATATTGCTAAGACTGATGTCAAAGAGCATACCATCTATTTTTCTCTTCTAGGAGTTTTATGGTTTCAGGCCTTACACTTAAGTTAATTTTTTATATGATGTCAAAAATAGTTTTTTTTTTTTTGAGAGTAGTATATTCCTTTTTCTGACTGTAGTATATTTAAAAAGTTTGTTGTTGTTTTTTTTTTTTTTTGCATATAGCTGTCTAGTTCTCCTAAATTGTTGAAGCAGCTTTCTACCCCATTGTAGACTCTTACCTCCTTCATTGTAGATTAACTGGCCATCCTTGCATGAGTTTATTTCTGGCCTCAGTATTCAGTTTCATTGGTCTATGTGTCTGTTTTTGTGCCAGTACTATATTATTTTGATTACTGTGTCTTTATAATACAGTTTGAAATCAGGGACCATGATCTGCAAGCTTTTTCTTCTTTCTCAAGATTGTTTTGGTTATTTAGGGTTTCTCATGTTTCCATAGAATTTTTAGAATTATTCATGAGAAAAATGCCAATGGTATTTTGATGAGAATTGCATTGACTCTGTAGATTCCCTTAGGTAATGTGGTAACTTTAATAATATTAATTCTTCCAGTTCATGAACATGGTATATCTTTCATTTGTATTAATCTTTACGTTTTTTAAATCAATGTCTTATAGTTTTATGAATATAGATTTTACCTCCTTACTTGCATTTATTCCTAGGTATTTCATTCTTGAGGGAATTGTAAATAGGATTGTATCCTTAATTTCTCTTTCTACTAACCGATACAAAAGCAATAGATTTCTGTGTAATTTGTATCCTGCTAATTTATTGAATTCATTGATGAGTTCTAGTAGTTTTTATGATATCCTTAGAATTCTGCATATAGCATGGGTCCTCAACCTCTGGGACCTAATTCCTGATTATCTGAGGTGGAGCTTTATTTTTATACATAATAATAGAAATAAAGTGCACAATAAATGTAATGCACTTGAATCATTTTGAAACCTCCCACTCGAAGTCCATGGAAAAATTCTCTTCCACAAAACCCATCCCATGTGCCACAATGGCTGGGGACTACTTATATACAGCATCATCTCATCCACAAGCAGTAACAGTTTGATTTCTTTCCAAATTAGAAACCTTTTATTTCCTTTTCTTGCTGAGTGTTGTGGCAAGTACTTTTAAAGCGTCTGCCTCCAATGTGGGAGACCCGGGTTTGATCCCTGGGTCGGGAAGATTCCCTGGAGAGGGAAATGGCAATCCACTCCAGTATTCTTGCCTGGAGAATCCCATGGACAGAGAAGCCTACTAGGTTACAGTCCACGGGGTCGCAAAAAGTCGGACACGACTGAGTGACTTTACCTACCTTACCTGAATTACATTAGCAAGAGTGGGCACATTTTTCTTGTTCCTGATCTTGGAAGAAATGCTTTCAGCTTTTCACTGTTAAGGATGATGTTGGCTCTACTTCTGTCATATATGATCTTTATTATGCTTAGGTATGTTCTCCCTATTCCCACTCTTTTGAAACTTTTAATAAAAATGAGGTACCATTCCATACCAGTCAGAATGGCTGTGATCCAAAAGTCAACAAGCAATAAGTGCTGGAGAGAGTGTGGAGAAAAGGGAACCCTCTTACACTGTTGGTGGGAATGCAAATTAGTACAGCCACTATGGAGAACAGTGTGGAGATTCCTTAAAAAATTGCAAATAGAACTGCCTTATGATCCAGCAATCCCACTGCTGGGCATACACACTGAGGAAACCAGAATTGAAAGAGACACATGTACTCCAATGTTCATTGCAGCACTATTTATAATAGCCAGGACATGGAAGCAACCTAGATGTCCTTCAGCAGATGAATGGATAAGAAAGCTGTGGTACATATACACAATGGAGTATTACTCAGCCATTAAAAAAATACATCTGAATCAGTTCTAATGAGGTGGATGAAGCTGGAGCCGATTATACAGAGTGAAGTAAGTCAGAAAGAAAAACACCAATACAGTATACTTACACATATATATGGAATTTAGAAAGATGGTAATGATAAACCTGTATGTGAGACAGCAAAAGATACACAGATGTATAGAACAGCCTTTTGGACACTGTGGGAGAGGGAGAGGATGGGATGATTTGGGAGAGTGGCAGTGTAACATGTATGATATCATAGGTTAAATGATCGCTGGTCTAGGTTCGATGCAGGATGTAGGATGCTTGGGACTGATGCATGGGGATAATCCAGAGAGATGGTGTTGGGGGGGAGGGGGAAGGAGGGGTCCGGATTGGGAGTTCATGTACACTCGTGGCTGATTCATGTCAATGTAAAGCAAAACAAATACAGTATTGTAAAGCAAAACAAACTAAAAAATAAAAATTAATTTAAAAAATAGACACTGCACTTGGTCAAAAACTCTTGCTCCACCTATTGAGAAGGGCATACTTTTTTTTTTCAATATGTTAATGCAGTTCTATCATATTGATTTATTTGTGGGCATGGAACCATCTCTGTGATAAATCCCACTTGATCATGATGTGTTATCCTTCAATAGATTGTTGAATTTGGATTGCTAATATTATGTTGAGGACTTTTGCATCTATGTTCATTAGTGATACTGGCCTATAATTATTTTATTTTTGGTGTATTTTTCTGACTAGTAAATAGATGGGGAAACAGTGGAAACAATGTCAGACTTTATTTTATTTTATTTTTTGGCTCCAAAATCACTGCAGATGGTGACTGCAGCCATGAAATTAAAAGACACTTACTCCTTGGAAGGAAAGTTATGACCAACCTAGATAGCATATTCAAAAGCAGAGACATTACTTTGCCAACAAAAGTCCGTCTAGGTAAGGCTATGGTTTTTCCAGTGTCATGTATGGATGTGAGAGCTGGACTGGGAAGAAAGCTGAGTGCTGAAGAATTGATGCTTTGTTGGAAACGACTCTTGAGAGTCCCTTGGACATCAAAGAGATCCAACCAGTCCATCCTAAATGAGATCAGTCCTGGGTGTTCATTGGAAGGCCTGATGTTGAAGCTGAAACTCCAATACTTTGGCCACTTCATACGAAGAGTTGACTCATTGAAAAAGACTCTGTTGCTGGGAGGGATTGGGGCAGGAGGAGAAGAGGATGACAGAGGATGAGATAGCTGGATGGCATCACTGACTTGATGGACCTGAGTTTGAATGAACTCCGGAAGTGGTGATGGACAGGGAGGCCTGGCATGCTGCTATTCATGGGGTCGCATAGATTCAGACGCGACCGAGCGACTGAACTGAACTGAATTGAACTGATGATACAATGGCTTCATAGAAGGATTTTCAGTGTTCCTTCTTCCGTTTTTTCAGATTACTATGAGAAGAAATGTGTTAACTCTTCTTCAACTGTTGGGTAGAATTTACGTGTGAAGGCCTCTGATCCTAAACTTTTGTTTGTTGGGAGTTTTGATTACTGGTAAATTTGATTACTTGTAATTATTTTGTTCATGTTTTCTATTTTTCCTTATTTAGGTAGTCTTAGGAGATTGTACATTTCTGGGTATTTATACATTTCTTCCACGTTGTCCATTTTATTGGAGTATCATTGCACATAGTAATTTCTTATGAGTCTTTGTATTTCTGTCTGTGGTGTTGGTTATATTATATCTGCTCCCTTTTCATTTCTAATTTTATTTATTTGGGCCCTCTTTAATTTTTTTTTGTTTGTTTTTTCCTTCATGAGTCTGGCTAAATGTTTATTAATTTTAAAAAAGTCTGTTTCACTTATCTTTTTTATTCAAAAATTTCTGTCTCTATTTCATTTATTTCTGCCCCAATCTTTATTTTACTTTTATTCTTCATTTTTCTCAACTAATTTTGCATTTTGATTTTCTTCTAAATCCTTCAGGTATAATGTTCGATTGTTTACTTGAGATTTTTCTTGTTTCTGAGGTAGGCTTGTATCACTATAAACTTCCCACTTTGAATTGCTTTTACTATGTCCCACAGATTTTGGATAATTACATTTCCACCTTCTCTGTCTCAAGGAATTTTAAAATTTACTCTTTGATTTCAATAGTGACTAAACAGTGGTTGCTTAGTCATATATTGTTTAGCCTACATATGCTTATTGGAGAAGGCAATTATAGTTTCTTGCTTTTTTACTTTTTTACTTCTTGCGGTTGATTTCTTGTCTCATAACATTGTGGTTGGAAAAGTTGCTTGAGGATTTCAGTCTTTTTAAATATTGATTTTTGTTGTTGTTGTGACTTAGCATATGATAGGTACAATGAAGCCCTGTGCCACAACAACTGAGCCTGCAAGCCACATCTACTGAAGCCTGCACACCTAGAATTCATGCTCCACAAGAGAAGCCATTGCAATGAGAAGTTCACTCATCACAACTAGAGAAAGTTCACCTGCAGCAACAAATAGCCAACACAGTCCAAAAACTAATTCATTAATTTTAACAAAAGGCAATAATTTTCACATTGATCTCCAGATTAAACATACTGCTATCCAAGTCACAGCTGACTTTTTGCAGAAACTACAAGCTAATGTTAAAATCTGTATGGGAATTCAAGGGAACTAGAATAACCAACAAAATCTTGAATAACTACAGAATTGGAGGACTCACACATTCTGATTTAAAAACATGCTACAATATTACAATAATCAATAGGAATCTTATAGGATTAATTCAAGCAGTGACATACAGATTAATGAAACAGAACTGAAAGTCCAGAAATAAATTTTTACATTTGTGGTCTTCAGATTTTTGGCAGTAGTGCCAGTAGTGCTAAGGTAATTCAGTGGGTGAAAAATAGTAATTTCAACAAATGGTGTTAAAGAATTTGGATATCCTCATGCAAAAGAAGTTGAACTCCTTCCTCACACCATATACAAAATTTAACTCTAAATATTATACAGGCATAAATATAAAAGACAAAACTATAAAACTCTTGGAATGAAATATAAATGTAAATATAAAGTATTTGTGACCTTGGATTAGTCAATGGTATTTTTAATACAACATATAAAGCACAAGCGACCAAAGAGGGGAAAAAAAAAACATGAAACTTTTGTGCTCAAAAGACAACACTGAGAAAATGAAAGGACAAATAATAGGATGGAAGAAACTAATTTTCAAATCATGTATCTGATGAGGGCTATGTATTCAAATATATAAAAGTATGGATGTGAAAGCTGGACCATAAAGAAAGCTGAGTGCTGAGGAATTGATGCTTTTGAACTGTGGTACTGGAAAGACTCTTGAGAGTCTCTTGGACTGTAGGAGATCAAGCCATTCAATCCTAAAGGAAATCAGTACTGAATATTCATTGGAAGGACTGATGCTGAGGCTATTCTGGCCACATGATGTGAAGTAGTGACTCATTGGAAATGACCCTGATGCTGGGAAAGATTAAAGGCAGGAGGAGAAGGGGATGACAGAGGATGACAGAGGACGACAGAAGTGTCACTGACTCTATGGACATGAGTTTGAGAAAGTTCCAGGAGATGGTGATGGACAGGGTGGCCTGGCATGCTGCAGTCCATGGTGTCACATTGAGTTGGACACAACTGAGCAACTGAACTGAACTGAACTTTACATCTCAACTCTTAAAAGACAAGTAAGTTAACTGAAAAAAAATGTGCAAAGAATTTGGATAGACAGTTATCTAAAGAAGATAGATGCATGGTCAATGAGTATATGAAAAGATGTTCAGTATGGTTAACCATTAGAGAAATGTAATCAAAATCACTGTAAGATACCATTAACATCCACTACTATGGCTATAATAACAAGTATTGGTAAGAATATAGAAAAATTGCAACCCTTATATAATGCTGTTAGGAATATAAATTGCTGCAACCATTGTGGGAGTTCCTCTATAAGTTAAACATAGAGAAACTATATAATCCAACAATCTTACTCTTGGATATATACCCAAAAGACTTGAAAACATATGTACAAACAAAAACTTGTACATGAATGTCCAGAACAGAATTATTCATAATAGACAAAGAGTGACAGTAGCTGACTCCCTTGCTATAGCGAGTTCTAAATAAATAAACTTTTCTTATTCTCATTGAGATGATCTGGAAGTTTGAGGTTCCTGAGAAAGTCAGAAGGAAAGGGATCCATGCATAGATGGAGGTAATACCTTCCATTACACATAGAGGAAAAGGAGGGTTGGTGTGGGTAGAGTGGGAACTGGATTAGTTGGAAGTCTTGTTTTATACTTGGAATCTGACATGTGCTGACTTCTCTTTCCTCTATGATATGAGCAAGGCCATCTTCTTTAAAATAATGGTCTAAAACTTAAAATGAGTAGAAAAAGTTAGAAACAGTTATTATGGGTGCAATGCAGCAAGTTGACCACAAAAATGCGGGTTTTTCCAGAAAATTTGGGACTGGATGAAGAATTTGAAGCATTTCCAATCTGACTGTTTGTGTTTTCTCCAACAGCAATAATATGCCTGTCTGAAGACTTCAGAATAATTCCAAAACAATGAGATGAAGACAGAGCATCAGGAAAACCTGTAATACTGGCAGCAATTATGGAAATAATGAATTATACAATCTTAGCAAAAGAAAGGGATCAGTCAATGGTCAATGCTTCATTGGAATGTGGTTGGAATACTGGCAGTGTCTGAACAAGCTCTGGATATGACAACAGGTGTGCAATGCTCTGAACCCTTGGGAAAGACTGTATCTTCTGCTTATTTTTCTTCTTTAATAGAAGTTTAACAAAGCAAAGCAGAAGATATGTGGTTTGCATTGTTATTTTATTTTGAGTGGTAACAGGATTTAATTTATAATTAAAATATCATCAGGGGTTTTATTTATAAATTAGCAATATTCTGAGGAGAAGGCAATGGCACCCCACTCCAGTACTTTTGCCTGGAAAATCCCATGGTTGGAGGAGCCTGGTAGGCTGCAGTCCATGGGGTCGTTAAAGTCAGACATGACTGAGCGACTTCACTTTCACCTTTCACTTTCATGCATTGGAGAAGGCAATGGCAACCCACTCCAGTGTTCTTGCCTGGAGAGTTCCAGGAACGGGGGTGTCTGGTGGGCTGCCGTCTATGGAGTCACACAGTCGAACACGACTGAGGCGACTTAGAAGCAGCAGCAGCAGCATTATTCTGAGGAACTGTTCAGTTCAGTTCAGTGCAGTCGCTCAGTCGTGTCCAACTCTTTGCGACCCCATGAATCGCAGCACGCCAAGCCTCCCTGTCCATCATCAACTCCTGGAGTTCACTCAGACTCACGTCCATTGAGTCCGTGATGCCATCCAGCCATCTCAAACAGCTCCCGGTCTTGTTTTTGCTGACTGTATAGAGTTTCTCCATCTTTGGCTCTAAAGAATATAATCAGTCTGATTTCAGTATTGACCGTCCATGTATAGAGTCTTCTCTTGTGCTGTTGGAAGAAGGTGTTTACTATGACCAGTGCATTCTCTTAGCAAAACTCTATTAGCCTTTGCCCTGCTTCACTTTGTACTCCAAGGCCAAGCTTGCCTGTTACTCCAGGTATCTCTTGACTTCCTAGTTTTGCATTCCAGTCCCCTATGATGAAAAGGACATCTTTGGGTGTCAGTTCTAGAAGGTATTGTAGATCTTCATAGAACCATTCAAATTCTGCTTCTTCAGTATTACTGCTTGGGGCATAGACTTGGATTACTGTGATATTGAATGGTTTGCCTTGAAAACAAACAGATCATTCAGTCATTTTTGAGACTGCACCCAAGAATTGAATTTCAGACTCTTGTTGACTATGAGGGCTACTCCATTTTTTCTAAGGGATTCTTGCCCACAGTAATAGATATAATGGTCATCTGAATTAAATTCACCCATTCCAGTCCATTTCAGTTTACTGATTCCTAAAATATTGATGTTCACTCTTGCCATCTCCTGTTTGGCCACTTCTAATTTACCTTGATTCATGGACCTAACATTCTAGGTTCCTATGCAATATTGTTGTTTACAGCATCGGACTTTATTTCCATCACCAGTCACATCCACAACTGGGCGTTGTTTTCGCTTTGGTTCCATCTCTTCATTTTTCTGGAGTTATTTCTCCACTCTTCTCCAAGACTGCACCCAAGAATTGAATTTCAGACTCTTGTTGACTATGAGGGCTACTCCATTTTTTCTAAGGGATTCTTGCCCACAGTAATAGATATAATGGTCATCTGAATTAAATTCACCCATTCCAGTCCATTTCAGTTTACTGATTCCTAAAATATTGATGTTCACTCTTGCCATCTCCTGTTTGGCCACTTCTAATTTACCTTGATTCATGGACCTAACATTCTAGGTTCCTATGCAATATTGTTGTTTACAGCATCGGACTTTATTTCCATCACCAGTCACATCCACAACTGGGCGTTGTTTTCGCTTTGGTTCCATCTCTTCATTTTTCTGGAGTTATTTCTCCACTCTTCTCCAGTAGCATATTGGGCACCTACTGACCTGGGGAGTTCATCTTTCAGTGTCATATCTTTTTGCCTCTTCATACTGTTCATGGGATTCTCAAGGCAAAAGTACTGAAGTGATTTGCCATTCCCTTCTTCAGTGGATCATGTGTTGCCACCTCCTACTGCACTTAAAATAGAAACCCCCAAACAGCAATGTTCCCAACTTCTTGCTACAAACTACCTGCAAACTCATGAGATTTTAACCTGACCTATCCCTGCTATTTCCCTTCTGTCATACTGGAAAGGTGTCATTTATCATGCTGACTGATCCTTCTGTTGGTGCTCTGTGCCCCATTCCCCACTCAGGAAAACCTTGATATTTCAGTTTCCTCTCTCCCTCCTGTATCTTTCATATCTCCCTCTCTATTGACTCATCCTTTAAATATGTTCAGGTCTCTTATAAAAAAAATTGACCATTTACAATACCATCAAAACGAATAAAATACAGAGGAATAAATTTAGTCAATGAGATGGAAGACTTGCATGCTGAAAACTACAAAAAATTTGTCGTTTGTTGTTTAGTTACTAAGTTGTGTCTGAGTCTTCTGCAACCTCATGGACTGTAGCCCACCAGGCTCCTCTGTCCATGGGATTTCCCAGACAAGAATACTAGAGTGGGTTGCCATTTTCTTCTCCAAGGGATCTTCCTGACCCAGGGATATATAACCTGTGTCTCCGGCATTGGCAGATTCTTTGCTGAAGGAAATTAAAGAAGACCTAAATAAATGGAAAGATATCCCATGTTCATGGATTGAAAGTTTTAACACTTTTAAGATGGCAATACTACCCAGATCCATCTACATGTTGAGTTTAATTCCTATCAAAATCCCACTGACCTTTTCTTCAGAAAAAGAAAAGTTGAGCCTAACATTCATATGGAACTGCAAGGGACCTCACGTAGCCAAAATAGTCTTGAAAGAGGAAAGCAAAGTTGGGGGACTCACATTCCCCAGTTTTGAAACTTACTACAGTGATCAAAACAGTGTGGTACTGGCATAAAGACAAACATATAGATCAATGGAATAGAACTTGGAGTCCAAAATAAACCCAAATACCTATGGTCAATTGATTTTCAACATGGATGCCAGCATCATTCAGTGGGGCAAAGACCAGCCTCACCACAATTGTTGTGGGATAACTGGTTAACCACATGCAAAAAAATATTGAACTCTTTACCTTACACCATCTATAAAATTTAACTGAAAACAAATCAAATACCGAAATGTAAGAGCTAAAACAATAGAACTTCTGTATGAAAACATAAGTTAAATCTTTATAGACTTGGATTTGGCCATTAAAAGCACAATCAACAAAAGAAAAAAAAAGATGAATTGGACTTTATTAAAAAAACTTTTGTGCAGCAAGGAACACCATCAAGAAAGTGAAACGATAACCTACAGAGTAGGAGAAATTATTTTCAAATCATACATTTGATAAGGGAGTTGTATCTAGAATACAGAAAGAATTTTTATAACTCAGCAACAAAAACAACACAATTGAAAAATGGGAAAAGGACTTGAGTAGAAATTTCTCCAAAGAAGATATACAAATGACCATGAAACTCATGGAAAAAATGCCCACTATCAGTCATCAGGGGGATGCAAATCAAAGCTACAATGAGATACCACTTTACACCCACTAGGATGGCTCTAATAAAATAAAGGAAAATAAGTTCTGGCAGGATTTAGAGAAACTGGAACTTCATACATTGCTCATGGGAATGTAAAGTGGTGTAGCTGCTGTGGAAATCAGTTTGGCACTTTTTCTAAAAGATACACATAGAACTTCCACATGACCCAGCAATTCCACTAAGGCATATACCCAAAATAATTCAAAAAAGATATTTAAACAAATATTTGTATATAAATGTTCATAATAGTGCTATTCACAATATCCAAAAGGTAGAAACAACCCAAATGTTCATAAACTGATGAATGGATAAAACAAAATGGTGGTATACCCATATGGAATATTATTTAGCCATAAAAAGGAATGAAGTACCAATACATGCTACAGCATGGATGAACCTTAAAAACATTATGTAAGTGAAAGAAGTCAGACACAACAGATCACATATTATATGATTCCAGTTACATGAAATGTCCAGTAAAGGTAAATTCTTATAGACAGCAGATTGTTTCCCAGGGCTGGGCACAAGGAGGGAGTAGAAAGTGATTGGCTAATGGGTACATGGTTTCCATTTGAGATGATGAAAATATTGTGTAAATAGATAAATGATAGTTGCACAACATCATCTATGTATTTTCACTGAATTGTACACTTTAAAATGTTAGTTTTATGTTTTGTGCATTTTACCTCAATTTAAAAAATAATTGCCTCCATTTTTTAAAAAGTTAAGCATAAATTTACCATGTGACCCAGAAACTCTACTCTTAGGTATCTACCTAAGAGAAATGAAAACATATGTCTGCATGAAAAATTGTACTTGGATGTTCATAGCATTATTTATAATAACCAAAAGGTGGAAAGAACCCAAATGTTCACCAACTGGTGAATGCATGAACAAAGTGATATATCCATGCCATTTGGCAATAAAAATAAAAAATGAATCTTAAAAACATTTTGCTCAAAACAAACAAAAAACCATTTTGCTCAATGAAAGAAGCCATGCACACACACACAAAACCTCACATATTATGAGTCCATTACTATGAAATTTCCCAAAGTTGCAAATCTATAGAGGCAGAAAGTAGATTAGTGGTTGCCTAGGTCTGGTGGCATGGATGGAGAATGACTATAAATGAGCATGAGGGATCTTTCTGGGGAGATAGAAATGTCCTAAAAGTGGACTGTGGTGATAATAGTACAATTCTGTAAATATGCTAAAATTAATTGAATTGTAGAATTAAAACAGGTGAATTTTATGCTATGTAATTATACCTCAATAAAGCTGTTTTTTAAAACAGCAACAACAGCAACACAAGAACACTCTATCCAAGAGAAGTGGAATACATTTTCTACTCAAATACACATAGAACATTTCCCAGGTTAAGTCATATGTTAGGCCACAGAAAATTCATAATAAACTTAAGATGACTGAAGCATCATATCAAGCATCTTTTTCAACCACATGGTATGAAACTAGAAATCAATTACAAAGAAAAAAACTGGAAAATTCACAAATACATGAAGATTAAACATGCTACTTAACAACCAATGACTCAAAGGAGAAATTGAAAGATAAAATTATTCATTTATTTGGCTGCACCAGGTCTTAATTGTGGCACATGGTATCTTCAAGCATTGTTGCAGCGCACAGGATCTCTTAACTGCTGCATATGGGATCTTCGTTGTGACATGTAAGATCTAGTTCCCTGACCAGGGATCAAACCCAGGACTCCTGCATTGAAAGTGTGGAATCTTAGCCACTGGACCACCAGGGAATTCCCTGAGATGCAGCAGTTCTAAGAAAGAAGTTCATAATGAAGAACACCTACATTAAGAATGAAAATCTTAAGTAAAAATTCTAACTTTCCAATTCAAGGAATAGAAAAAGAATAAAATAAGCCCAAAGTTAATAGAAGGAAGGAAATAAAGATCAGAGTGGAAATAAATGAAATAGAAACAAAAAAGAAAACAGAAAAGATCAATGAAACTAGATTTTTAAAAAAAGATAAACAAAATAGACAAATCTTCAGCTAGACTTAAAAAGAAATAGAAGACCTAAATCAACAAAATTAGAAGTGAAAGAGGAATTATTACTTATTTACCAAGACATACATAGACTCATAAGAGACTATTATGAGCAATTAAATGTCAACAAATTGGGCAACCAAGAAGAAAAGGATAAATTCCTGGAAACACAACTTACCAAGACTGAATCATGAAGAAATAGAAAATCTGAACAGACTAGTTACCAATAAGGTGATTGAGTCAGTAAATGACAATCCTTCTCAAACTCTTCCCCAAAATAGGAGGAAACACTTCCAATCTCATTTTATGAGGCTAGCATTACCCAGATACCAAAACCATATAAGAGCACTAGAAGAAAAGAAAATTATAGGTCAATATCCTGTATTCAATACCATGTTAAAAGGATAATACAACATGATCCAGTGGAATTTATTCCAGGGATGCCAGGATGATTATCCACAAACCAATAAATGTGATACACTGCATTAACAAAATGCAGGATATAAGTCATATGATTATCCTAATTGATGCAGAAAAAAACTTTGACAAAATTCAACATCCATTCATAAACAAAAACTTTCAACAAACTTGGTATAGTGAGAGAATGTACCGCAGCATAATAAAGGTCATATATGGCAATCTTCCCTGGTGACTCAGATGGTAAAGAATCTGCCTGCAATGCAAGGGACCCAGTTTCGATCCCTGGGTCATGAAGATCCCCTGGAGAAAGGGATGGCAACCCACTCCAGTATTCATGGGGAATTCTGTAGACATCTGAGCCCTGAGGGCTACAGTCCATGGGGTTGCAAAGAACCAGACACTACTGAGTAACTAACACACATGGCCATACTGTCTAAAGCAATGTACAGATAACACTATACTCAATGGTGAAAAGCTGAAAGCTTATCCTCTAGGATGAAGAATGAGACAAGCATGCCCAATTTTACTGCTTTTGTTCCACATAGTACTAGAAGTTGTAGCCAGAGCAATTAGGCAAGAGAAAGAAATAAAAGGCATCCATATTGGAATGGAAGAATTAAAACTGTCTCTATTTGCAGATGACATAATATTATATATAGAAAACCCTGAATACTCCACAAAAAAAAACTAGCCAACAAATTCAGTAAAGTCTCAGGATACAAAATCAATATACAAAAAAAAAATCAATGTACAAAAAAATCAGTTGCATTTCTACATACTAACAATGAACTATCAGAAAGAGAAATTAAGGGACTTCCATGGTGGTCCAGTGGTTAAGACTATGTGTTCCCAATGCAGGGGGTCCAGGTTCAAGCCCTGGTCAGGGAACTAGATCCCACATGTCACAACTAAGACCCAGCACAAATAAATAGTTTTTTAAAAAAGAAAGAGAAATTAAGAAAACAATCCCATTTATAATTCATCAAAAATAATAAAATACATAGGAATAAATTTAACCAAGGAAGTGAAAGATCAGTACCTTAAAAACTCTAAGACATTGATGAAAGAACTAGAAGACACACAAAAAATGGAAATATCCTCCATGTTCATGGATTGGAAGAATTAATATTAAAATGGTCATACTGTCTAAAGCAATGTACAGATTCAAAGCAGTCCTTATCAAAATTCCAGTAAATTTTTTCCACAGAAACAAACCATACTAAAATTGTTGAAACCACAAAAGACCCCCAAATAGCCAAAGCAATCTTGAGAAAGAAGGACAAAGCTGGAAACATCACAGTTCCTAATTGCAAACTATATTACAAAGGTATAGTAATCAAAACAGCATGTTATTAAACCCTAAAAGTACTCATTACAAGGAAGAAAAAAAAATTTGTAACTATATGAAGTGATAGATGTTAACTAAACTTTTTGTGGTAATCATTTCACAATATTTGTATGTCAAGTCATTAGGTTGTACACCTTAAACTTATACAATGCTGTATGTCAATTATATCTCAATTAAACTGGAAGAAAAACAGTATGTTATTGGCATGAAAGCAGACATGTTGATCAATGGAAGAGAATAAGGAGCCCAGAAATAAACCCATGCATATATTGGTCAATTTATTCGTGACAAAAGAGTCAAGAATACACAATGGGGGAAGGATAGTTTATTCAATAAATGGTGCTGACAAAACAGGGCAGACACATGCAAAGAATGAAACTGGACACTTATCTTACAACAAACATAAGAATAAACTAAAAATGAATTAATGACTTGAATGTTAGACCCAAAACCATATAAGTCCTAGAAGAAAACATAAGGTATAAGGTCCTTGACATTGGTCTTGGCAATAATTTTTTGGATTTGATACCAAAAGCAAAGGCAACAAAAGCAAAAACAAGCAAGTGAACTAAAAACTTCTGCAGAGCAAAGGAGTGAAAAGGCAGCCTACAGAATGGGTAAAATATTTGCAAATAATATGTCTGATAAGAGTTATATTTAAAATACATAAAGAATTCATGCAACTCAATAGTGAAAAAACCCAAAGTGAAAGTGAAGTCACTCAATCGTGTCCGACTCTTTGCGACCCCATGGACTGAAGCCTACCAGGTTCCTCCATCCATGGGATTCTCCAAGCAAGAATACTGGAGTGGGTTTCCATTTCAAACAGTATGATTATAAAACAGGCAGAGGAACTGGATAGATATTTTCCCAAAGAAGACATACAAATTGTCAATTGGTTAACAGGTACATGAAAGGTGCTCAGCATCACTAATCATCAGGAAATTCATATCAAAACTACAGATATAACTTCATACTTGTTAGAATGGCTATAATAAAAAAAAAAAAAGACAAGCGATGACAAACAGCAGCAAAGATATGGAGAAAAAGGAATACTTGTGCTCTGTTGCTGAAAATGTAAATTGGTGCAGCCACTATGGAAAACAGTATGTAGGTTCCTCAAAAAATTAAAACTAGAACTACACTATGATCCAACAATTCCACTTCTGTATATATATCCAAATGAAATGAAAACAGGATCTCAAAAGATATCAGCACTCCCATGTTCACCCAGCATTATTCATAAAAGCCAGGATATGGAAGCAACCTAAGTGTCCATCAATGAAAGAAAAAAATATAATACACATACACACACAACGGAATATTATTCAGCCACAAAAAGAAGGAAATCCTACCATTTGCTACAGCATGGATGGAACTTGAGGGTATTATGTTAAGTGATACAAGCCAAACAGAGAAAGAGAAATATTGCATGATATTCCTTACACGTGGAATCTTTAGGAAAAAAGAGAGAGAAAGAGTTAAACTCATAGAAACAGACAGTAGAAAAGTGGTTGCCAAAGGCTGGGAGTTGGTGGGGGGAATGGGGAGAGGTTGATGAAAGTGTAGAAACTTTCAGATATATGATGAATAAGGTCTGAGAATCTAATGAGATTTGTGAGAATCTAGCATGATGACTGGAGAAGGCAATGGCACCCCACTCCAGTACTCTTGCCGGAAAATCCCATGGATGGAGGAGCCTGGTGGGCTGCAGTCCATGGGGTCGCTAGGAGTCGAACATGACTGAGCAACTTCCCTTTCCCTTTTCACTTTCATGCATTGGAGAAGGAAATGGCAACCCACTCCAGTGTTCTTGCCTGGAGAATCCCAGGGATGGGGGAGCCTGGTGGGCTGCCGTCTCTGGGGTCGCACCGAGTCGGACACGACTGAAGCGACTTAGCAGCAGCAGCATGATGACTAGAGCTGATAACACTATATTGTATAATTGAAATTGGTTAAGAGAGTAGAACTTAAATGTTCTCACCACACACACAAAAAGGATAACAAGTGCCTCAGAGCCTAATCAGTGTATCTCTGTCTCTGTCAGGGGTGAATAGTTTGAGAACATTATTTATACTCCTGTCCATACTTCCTGTTCACTGTTTTCCTTTTTTATCTTTTTTCCTTTGGTCACCTCTTAACCCATTACATTTTGGCCTCCGCTTCTTCCTTCTTAACCCATTGTAATTTGCCATCCACCCCCACCACTCCATGTTCTCTGCAAGGCTACCAGTGATCTTATTGCTAAATCTAGTGGTTGGTTTCCAGGCTTTGTTTTGTGTAATATTTGGCATGTTAACCATTCCTTCTATTTTGGAAGATGATTTGCCCTTGGTTTCTCTGACACTACACTCTCCTGGTTCTACTCTACTCTGGGTCAGTGAATTCCTCCATCATCCAGCCAGCCACTTCAGTCATAAATCCAGGCTTCCTCTCTGACTCACTCTGTTAACTACCACATGAAATCCATTCACTAAGCATGCTGGTTTTTACCTCGTAAATATTCTCTTGTTCAGAATTCTATCAGGGGTTCATGGATCCTGGAAGGTTTCAGAGTATCCATGAATGCATATATTGAATTGAAGGCAAAATTTGGTACGATTGTGTGTATTAGCATTTCTCTGGGGAGAACGTATAAGGCATAGCTTTCATTATATTCTCAGACAGGTCTGTGACTCAAAATAAAGTATAACACCATGATCTAACTCCATCCATTTATTGATATTTTCATCCCCTCCTCCCTGCTCCCCTCATCCCACCCACTCTGACCAGATGTAGTTACTACAAAGACCCAAGACAGCAAAGAGATCAAACCAGTCAATCCTAAAGGAAATCAACCCTGATTATTCATTAGAAGGACTGATGCTGAAGCTGAAGCTCCAATACTATGGCCACCTGATGCGAAGAGCCAACTCATTGGAAAAGACCCTGATGCTGGAAAAGATTGAAAGCAAAAGGAGAAGGGGGCAGCAGAGGATGAGATCATTAGATAGCATTACCAACTCAGTAGACATGAGTTTGAGAAAACACCAGGAGATAGTGAAGGACAGGCAAATCTGGTCCTTTGCTGCAGTCCATGGGGTCGCAAAGAGTCAGACATAACTGAGCGACTAAAAAACAGCTTTCTCTTAGGGTCACAAATAAGGATGGGCTATTGCTGAGGACATGGACTGAGGCTAGCAGGGCTAGATGCATTCTGCCTCAGGAGGCTACTGTGTGCCAGCATGGCCTGCTCCTCTCCCCTCTTTCTGCCAACAGATCATTTATTCTTTCATTTTCCTTCCTCTCCCATCTCTCCTTATTCAATTTCTCCTTTTCTCTTTTCCTTATTCTCCTTCTCTTCCTCTTTTTCTTCCTCAGCTTCTCCCTCATACTTTATTAACACATTAATTATAGGGTAATCAGACTTTGACCATGGAGCTTGAAGCCTCTTAAAATCAAGACTAGAGGCAGCATTCACCTTGCTCATTGGCTCTTACTTGCAGAGTCCCCAGCACACCCTCCACAGAAGAGAAAAGGGGAGGGAATGGGCCTGAGCTTGGAGGTATGGAGTCAATAACTAGGGAAATCCCAGCCCCAAATATAACTGTAATGAGTTAGAAGAAATATGTGAGTCAGGTCAAGAAATCAGAGATCTTACAACTTTTTATCAAAACAAAGTTTCAAAGAAATTTAAAAAGGTATCTAACCCAATCTTCCTCCCTTCTCATCCTTCTTGATCCTTTCTGTTCTTCACCCCATACATCTATCAACAAGATTTTTAGCTCTACCTTAAAATTTATTCCATTCCACTATTTTATGTACTATAGCTTCTGATACTGTAGCTATCTTGAAATTGTGCAGTGTCCTCCAACTTTCTTCTTCAGTGTTGTTTTGGTGGACAAGATCTTTTCCATATGAACTTTTGAATCACTTTGTCTATAGTTTAGCAGGGTTTTGACTGAATCTATGTTGAATCTATAGATCAATTTGGGAAGAACTGATGTTTTAACAACATTGAGACTTCCTATTCATGGGCTTCCCAGGTGGCTCAGTGATAAAGCATCTGCCTGCTATTCAGCAGATGTGGATTTGATCCCTAAGTCAGGAAGATCCTCTGGAAAAGGAAATAGCAACCCATTTCAGTATTCTTGCCTGGAGAATCCCATGGACAGAGAAGCCTAGTGGTCTATTAGTTTATGGGGTCGCAAAAGAGTCAGACATGATTTAGAGACCAAACAACAATTCATGAACGTGGACTATCTCTCCATTTATTTAGATATTCTTTGATTTCTTTCATTAATGTTTTATAATTTTCCACATTCAGATACTGTACATATTTTTTAATATTTATACTTAATTCATTGTTTTGCAGCTATTGTAAATAGTACCATTTTCTTAAAATTTCAAATTCTAATTTTTACTACTGGCATATAGGAAAGCAACTGATGTTTGTGTATCGACCTTGTATTCTGTAGCCTTGCTATATATACTCTTATTAGTTCCAGAAAAGTTTTTTTTTTTGTAGATTGTTTGGGATTTTCCACAATCCTCCAAATTTTCATAAATTGTATTTTTCATTTAACTCAAAATATTTAAAATTTTCTCTTGAGACTTCTTCATCGACACATAGGTTATTTAGAAGTATATTGTTTAATTTATAAACATTTGGGAATTTCCTGGAAATTTTTCTGTTGCTAGTTTCTAGTTTAATTCCATTGTAGTCTGAGAACATATTTTGTATGATTTCTGTTCTTTTAAATTGTTAAGATGTGTTTTATGGCCCAGAATATGGTCTATCTTGATAAGCATGTTGCAAACTTGAGAAAATGTATACTTTGCTGTTGTCAGAAGGAGCACTCCGTAAGTGCCAATGAGATCAAGTTGACTGATACTGCTGTAAATTAATTTAAAAAAAGAATGGTTCACAGATTAAAAAAAAGAAACAAACTTGAATTTTACATTTTAAAAAATCCAGAAAACTTAGTTAAAAATAAAATTATTTTTAAAATCCTACTTTAAAAAAATAGGTAAAAATAGATCCGAAATCTTTACACTTATCTTTCTGCATCATCACCCTCCTAGCCTAAGCTATTTCGGTCTCCTGCTTAGACATTCTGACTGGTCTCATCACTAGCCTCCTAACTGGTCTACCTGTTTTTAGTTTTGCTTCCACTGTAATCCATTTCCCACAAATTAGACAGAATGATCATAGACACGTCAATCCCAGCTCAAAACCCTCTAGTGGCTTGTCACTGTACCTGGAATAAACATCTTTGTATGGCTGGCATGGTCCTACACAGGCTTGCTTCAGAATTTCTCTCCTACTTCATTTAGTACCAATCAGACTTCTTCTGACTGGTAATCCCTTAAATACCCCCAAGTTCATTCCCACTCTACAGCTTTCACCCTTGTGTTTCACCTTGCTTGGGAAGCCATGTCTCTGGATCTTCCTGAAATGATCACTTTCTTGTCATTCAATCTCACCTCAACTCTCCCTCCTAGGAGAGATTTTCCCTGACTAATCTTGTAGTCTATAAGTGACAATGTGGTCAAGTTGATTGCTAGTGCTGTTCAGGTAAAAATATATCCCAAATCTGTCCAGAGACCTTCACTGACTATTTAATCTTGTTCCCCAGATCTACCCAGTCACATTACCTTTGTACAATATTTTCAAAACACTTTTACTTTCTGAAATGATCCTGTTCCTATATTTGTTGGCTGTTTATATCTGTCATCCTTTCTCTAAAATGTGGCCACCAAGAGAGCAGGGACCCTCTTCATCCTGAATTGTCAGCACCTAGAGCAGAGTAGGCACCTAAATATTTATTGAATGGCTGCACTTCTGTTTGAACATTCCCAGTCACTTGGAGCTGACTGCTTTGATCCATAAGGCAGCCAGTGCCTCTTTGGATGTTTTTTTGTGTTAGGAATTTCATCTTTCACTTGAGCTTAGCACTGCATTCTTGACCATATAAACAGATTAGAAGAGAAAAAATAACTTACAATCATTATGAAAGATGCTGAGACTTTGATAAAACTTAACACCTGTTAGTGATTAAAAAAAAATGTTCTAAGCATGTTAGGAATAAGAGGGAACTTCCTTAAACCGATGAAAAGCATCCTCTAAAATCCCACAGGGAGTGTATATAATGGTTGCACACTGAAAATTTTTCCTTTAAGATAAGTAACAAGACGGGGATGCCCATCATCACTCCTTTTGTTCAGCATTGAATTGGAGATCCTGCACCATAAGGGAAGGAAGTGAAATAACAGGAATAGGGATTTGGAAGGAAGAAATAAAACTGTCATTTAAATCTATTTTCTACCTTTCACCCACTGGTTCTCCTTCAGTTTTCTGGAGGCCCACAGACCAAAGATGTCCCTTCTCCATGACGGCCCAGGTCTTCTTTCATCTCTGGGCCTCAGTCACCTTAACTAGAAAATGAAGGGTTGGATGAAGTAATCCAAAAAGCTCCTTGTAGAGCTCCTTTAGTTCCATCTTCCCATAATTCTTTGAGCCCAAATAATCTCTCCTGCAGGCTAAACATCTCTGTTTTCCTCGGTAGTTCCTAATAGTGAAGACCAGAGCCCTCCTTTCCAAGTAACACATTCCATTTTTTCAAAAAAAAAAAAAATGTGGTTTCCAGAATTGGGGCAGAAGGTGAAGAAAGGATAGGGCATGAAAAGATTGGATTAGAGAGAGTTAGACCGAAAACAGAGTTTAGACATGAAATGGTAGAGAGAGGCAGCAGAGGTTTCAAGGTATCTGAGTGAGAGGTTGCCTGGTAAGGGAGAACTCCCTGATTTGTCCCTGGAGTGAGAAGAGGGTCTCCTGCATGGTTTGGGGGAACAGTGATGGGAACTGAGTTTGTAGCTCTCTCCAAGCATTTGGTGGCTCTGTCAGTCCTTCCTTCCAGCTCTCCTACCCTGGACTCCAGGACCTTCCCTCCCCATAGCTGAGATGGAGGGAGGGGGATTGACAAAAGCCAACGCAGGGTGGGAAGGGAGACTGCACAGAGCTAGGCCCCTGTCCAGGAGGCAGGAGCAGCCGCCACAGTAGGAGGGAGCAGCAAGCCAACAGCTGAGTGAGACAAGGCCTGGGTTATTTTTTTTTTTTTTCCAGTTTGTTGGCATGTGGGTGGATTTTTCTCCTTTTTTCTTCTCTCCTGCTCTCTGCCGTTTCCACAGAGATGTGGGAGTTTGCAAATTTGTCTCTGTGGAGGGGAGAGGCAAGAGCTGATTTGGGGGGTCCTTGTCAGGAACCAGGGAAGCAGAGGAGGACACTGCAATTCTGGTAGCAAGAAAACTAGAACCCATTCCCTGATGGTATCACTGGGGCCAGGAAGGCTTCACTAGCTTTCCTTTCCCCCAGTGTTGCAGAAGGATGTATTCTCACCTCTGTTCAACTCTTTGCTCTCAAATTCATCCCACCTGGTGATTGCAAAAGGCTTTCTCTGATTCTTTCCTTGCTCTGCAATGCCAAATGCCCTTTCCTCGGGTCCCTGAACAAACTATGGGCACCCTGAGACTATTCCACCCAGAGGTTGCTTTCCTCTCCAGTATGGCCTGGGGTTGGGGTTGAGGGGCTAAGGAGCTTTTCTTTTTTTCTAGCAATACATGTAAAGGATTAAAAAAAAAAAACCAAAACAGTACTTATAGCACATGCTAAGTGCCAAATGAGTATTTCAGGCTTTCAGAGGGGGAAGCTTTCTGAAAGAATTAAGGGGTGAGTAATTTACAGAAGTCTTCCTGGAGGATGTAGAGCAGAGACAAACTGACAAAGTAGGTAAGGGCATGCCAGGCAGAGGCACACAACACGAAGTTGTGGTCTGGACACCTAGATGCTGATCCTCGTTCTGCCATTTTGTAATGTGATGTTGCAAAAGGAAGTTACTTCCCTTCTCTTGGGCCATCTTTTCTCATTAGGAAAACAGGCTGGATCTCTGAAAGCTCTGCAGATTTGTGGAACTGAATCCTGATTCCTGGCCGTGGTGGGGCTTATGAGCCATCTAATGAGATCATGCGTATCTAGAGTGTGTTGAACACCATCAGGGGATTAGATGACCAACTGTACCATTTTGCTTGGGACTGAGAGGTTCCCTGGGAAGCAGAATTTCAGCGCTTAAACAAACTATCTTGAGCAAACTGGGATAGTTGGTCACCCTAGCAAGGCATACATCCCCTACTTGTTATTATCACTATCGTTATCATTATTATTACCACTAGAGGGCAACACTCTCTTATGCCTCGGAGTAGGTGTAAACCTCCACTGGCCCAAAACGTAAGGAAGTGTCCCGTCATTCCAGGACAGACCAATCCTCTCAGTCTTTCTCCAGAAGAGAACTCTGAGGAACAGAAAGATCTGTGGACCTTGAATTCCTGGAGCTTCCTTTTGGCCTTGCCAGCCCTACATGGTCTGATTTTGCCAACTGTACCCAAACGCTGATCGGCACTCAGTTGCCTGTTCTGCCCCACTATGGCAGAACCGCCCTTTTCCTAGGGTACTGGGGACATACAGGGATGATGACACATAGCTTTGGTTTGTCTGAATGCAACAGGCAGTTTCACACGGATTTCCTGCTCTCATGCTTTGACTTTCTGGCAGTATACACATTCTACAAGGGCCTCCCAGGTGGCGCTAGTGGTAAAGAACCTGCCAGCCAATGCAGGAGAGGTAAAGATAGCTGGGTTTGATCCCACCACTGGGTCAGGAAGATCCCCTAGAGGAGGGTATGGCAACCCACTCCAGTATTCTTGTCTGGAGAATCCCCATGGACAGAGAAGCCTGGTGGGCTACAGTCCATAAGGTCACAAAGAGTCAGACATGACTGAAGCTACTGAGCAAAAGTACATTCTACAAGGCAGCTGCATTGATACAGGAGCTGGCTTTCTCTTCTCCAAAGAATTGATTTCCGTATTACCTTATTTCTGTCATCATATCGAATTGTAGTTATAATTTATCTATCTATATATCCCATTAGATGGTTGATTCATACATTCAACAAACATAGATTGCTTATTGTTTACCTACCACATCCCAGGCTTTTTGCCAGATTTGTGGTACAGTGGGTGGGGAGGGGGGCGCAAAACAGACGGAATATCTGCCCTTGTAGAGCTAACAGTCTAGAGAGGGAGGTGGGAGGGAAGCAAACAAAGAATCACACAAATCAATATGTAATTACACACTTGCTAAGTTCAAGGAAGGAGAAGGACTCACCGAAAGCATGTACCAGAGGGTTCTGCCTCATCTGGGAGTGAGAGAAGGAGCTGCTGATGAACTGACATTTGAACTGAGATCTGAAGAATGAATAGGCAGTAAGTAGGCAAAGGCAACAGAAAACAGCTTTCTATGGCAAAGGAACAGCAGGTGTGCAGGGCCTGAGAGGGGACGAGCCCAGCTCCCAGGAGGAGCTGTTTGCTTCTTGAGGGCACAGCCTGCTTCTTGTTCATTTTTGCTCTAGCTCCAAGCCTGGCATACAGAGATGCCAAATAAAATGTCCGGGGAATTGAACTGAATGAAATTTGGTCTTGGAAATTATCATAGGTTGGAAGTCAAAAGACCTAACATCTGATTCCAGCCCTCCTGGGCAATTCGATTTTCCAACTGCTTACCAGGCACACATCATGTGCAAGGACCTGGGGTCAGACTGGGCTTGGGGAAAGGTAAACAAAACAAAACAAGTCTCTGCCCTTCAGCAGCATAGGGTCGGGTGGAATGGCTGACAGATACACAGGCTCCTTCCACTCTCTGGGCCTCATTCTCTTTGGTTCTAAACTGAAAGGTTGGAGTTACAAAATCCCTCAGGCCCCTTCTAGCTTTAAGAGTCTTGACTCTTCCTTGAATACCGGCCGGTTAGGTGGCAGTGAGAAAGCGGAGAGGTTGCTTCCATTTCTCCTGCCTTCTAGGCTTCACAAGGAATAGGACTGGGGAAGTGCAGACTTGAGCTCTAGTTTTGGACCGTTTTCCATTTTACAAGGGTCTCGGGAGCAGTTAGGGTTCACTGCTTTTGGGGAAAATGTTTCAGAATTCCATGAACCTTTGTTTCTTTCTTTCCCATCTCCTCTCCCCACCTGCCCCTCCCCAGTCTTTTTGTCTACATCTAGAACTGTGTTTGCATATATTAGGGCTACAAAGAACTTTTAACATCATCGTATCCAACACTTCCATCCAGTGTTTACATTTCCTATGCAATAGACCCTTCAAGTGAAGCCGTCTGGCCTCTATTTGAAGACTTCCATTGACGGTTAACTCACTCTTTCCACTAAGCTTAGCCTATGAGACGCCACTTCCCTCTGGGAATCTGTCTCCCTGTAATTTTCACCCATTGCTTCTGGCTGTGTCCTTTGGGGCTAAGCAGAATAATTCCACTACATTGCCCCCTGACAGCCTATTGGGTATTCAAAGCCAGGAATCACATCTTCATAATCCTGCTCTCCTCCAGGCCTAATATCATCTGTTCCTTCAAATGCTCTTCATTGGTTCAAATCTCCTTAGCATCTGTAAACACAGATTAGTTTATGTAAGATTTATATTCCGCCTACTTTAAAGAGGATATTAGGCGACTCATCAGTTACAACATGAAAGAAAGACAATTAGGGATAAAAATGGGGAAGAAAACAGACCAGAGACCAAGTAAAGGAAGCCTGAATAGATGTTGCCAGGTACCTAAAATGAACTGGATTATAATTGGACTCTGAATTTGGCTCGAAGTTTTATGGAAGCTAGGACAAAATTGGAAACACATTGGGTTATGTGGTTTTATGTTCTGACAGAATCATGCTTACAAATCATCTTCAGAGAGAAAATTTTTCCTAAAACAAAACCCAGACTAGTCTATTAGGATTGCTTTCTGTGAGACTGCTCAAGACTGACAGGTACTTCACATACATCTGGACCCTTCCCCCACTAGTGGGAAAGGGGCCAGAAGGATAATTAATTAATTAGCAAAATGCTGTCTCAGTTTTAAGCACTGCTATCTCTTTAGGGATCTCCACAGGGATGAGTCTTCCTTTTCTGTTCCTTTTTCTTTCTTCTCTGTGCCTCACAAATCATCACTTTCCCACTGTCCTGCTCTTTACACTCTTCGAGACTCTTTGGAATAGTAAACCTCAGGTAATAGCCCAAGTAAGGAGTTATAACCTAGTGATCACACAGCAATTATATGCAAATCATTTCTCTTTGGTCCTCAGTGTTCTCATCTGAAAAATGAGTTAATCTCTAAGCTTCAGCTTGAACATTCTGGACTATAAAACTGAGGGAAAAGACTGATGATTTAAAAAAAAAAATTTTTTTTTTCCATCTCGTGTCTGGCAGCTAACAGTGTAGAAGATTTGCTCGTGGTAGAGCTATGAGAACCCAATAGGAAAAACCAATTTGAACAGATGCCACCTTCAAATCTGAGGAAAATATTTCATGGCTCTCATCATCGTGATGAGTTCTTGTTGACTGGGTACTGGCAGTGGTGAGATGTGGTTTTCAGGGTTCTTTCCTGCTTTAGCTCTGCATTGTTTGGCAAAGCTGGCGCTGGGGTAAGGAGAACTGGAGCAATCACACCAGGGATCGAGGCTTCTGGGAAATGACTCTGGAGGCAGCAGGCAGGAAAAGAAGGAAGTGCCACAGTCTCTGCTGAACAACAACGATGAGCCAATTAAAAAAAAAAAACACTTTTGGGCTTTCCTGGTGGTCCAGTGGTTAAAAATCTACCTTGCAATGCAGGAAACACGGGTTAAATCCCTGGTCCCAGAAGATCCCATATGCCACAGAGCAACTAAACCTGTGTGCCACAGCTACTGAGTCTGCGCTCTGGAGCCCTTGAACTACAACTTCTGAGGCCCATGCACACTAAAGCCTGTGCTCCACAATGAGAGAAGCCACCACAATGAGAAGTCTGCACACTGCAACTAGAGAAAGCCTTGCACAGTAAGAAAGACTCAGCCAAAAACAAATAAATTAGTTTTAAAAAAAACCCTTTGTAGTGTGTAATATTTGGTACACATAACATCCATGTGGAACCCCTTCCCTCCTAGCCTGTTACTCTCCTGCTCAAAAAACTTTCCATGACTTTTCATTGCCTATAACAGATTCCAAATGCTCTTGTTTGGCTTTGGAATCTTCTCCAAGTAGAATCAAGCCATGTCTTCTTATCTCCTCCTGTCTCTTACAACACATGTGCACGCACATACACTTGTGCTTCTATTTCTCTCTTCAATCAAATTACGCATGGTTCCCTAAACACAGTTTTCCTGACTCTGTTCCTTTCCTTCCATGGCATGGGACTCCAACAGGGGTTTCTCAGCTCTATCACTTCTACCTGTTGAAATCCTCAGCCCAGCTCAAATACATAAAGACCTCCCAACATCCTAGTCCTGGTGACTCCACTCTTGTTCTTTGCACGTTCCATTTTGTTACTCCTTTTTGGAACATAGGATTGATTGTAGTTCTCTGACTAGACTGGGAGCTCCCTTAGGGCGCAGGCTATGTTTAATTCACCCAGCGCTCTCCATCATCCTTCCTTGCTTTGCCTTTCTCCAGCGCACCATCTGGGGTCATTTCCTAGGGCTGCCATAACAAAGTACCACAAACCGGGTGGCTTGAAACAGCCGACATTTATTCTCTCTCAGTTCTGGGGGCTAGAAGTCTGAAATGGGACTTCTGCTCTCTATGAAGGCTGGAGGAAAGAATCCTTCCATGCCTCTTCTAGCTTCTGGTGGTTGCCAGCAATCCTTTGTGTTCCCCACCATGGAGACTCCAAGCTCTGCCTTCATCTTCACATGGTATTCTGTGTGTGTGTATCAACGTCCAAATTTCCCTCTTCTTTTAAGGACACTGGTCATTAGAGGGAGTGAAAGTAAAAGTTGCTCAGTCGTGTCCAACTCTTTGCAACCCCATGGGCTGTATTCCATGGAATTCTCCAGGTCAGAATACTGGAGTGGGTGCCTTTCCCTTCTCCAGGGGATCTTCCTAACCCATTAGATGAAGACCCATGCCAATAGAATATGACTTTACCTTAAGTACATCTGCAAAGATCCGAATTTCCAAAAAAGATCACATTCACAGGGTGGACATCAAGTTTGGGGGGATACTATTCAACTCAGTACACCATCTGACATGTTCTATGTATTTTAGTTCTTTATTGTCTCTCTCCCCCAGTACAATGTCAGTTCATGAGGTTAGGAACTGTTGTCTATTTGGTTCATTGCTCTATCCTCAGTGTCTAGAATACTGCTTGACACATAGTAGACAATAAATATTTTGTAACTGAAACTTAGTACCCATCTGCCTGCTGCCTCACAATCTGAATGAGAGAAGCAGGGACAGGAAAGGGAACACAGGTTTGCCTGGAACATAATAAATACTCTGTAAATATTTGCTGGAAATAGAAGTATTTGATAGCTATATTAATTTAACTCTTACGGAGCACTTATTTTGTGCAAGGTATTAAGGAAAGATACAGAGATGTGAAAAAGAAACATCTGAGCTTCCTGGCTATGTTTCTTTGTGACCCTGTGCGAAGTCATTCAACCTCTGGGTTTCACTTTCCCCCTCCATGACATGGAGATAATAACATCATCCACCTCACAGGATTGTCTTGCAGATCGAGTTTGTGCATGTAGAATACTTAGCACAGGGCCAGCCACGTGGTAAGCACCATAGATGTGTTTTGTTTTTTTTAAACTGTAGCTGCTGTTATATGCTAGACTCTGTGCAAAGTGTTTTTAAAAAGCAGTTTTATCAAGATACAGTTCATATACCATAAGATTCTCCCTTTTAAAATGTACAGTCCAGTGGTTTTGAATTAACAGGGTTGTGCAACCATCACCACCATCTAATTTTAGGAAATTTTCATTCTCCCTTCCCAAAACCCCATAGCAGTCACTCCTCTTCCCCCAACCCATGCCCTTGCCCTTAACAACCATCACTCTACTTCCTGTCTCTATGGATTTGCCTATTCTGGAATTTATCTAATGGAATCATGCAATACGTGGACTTTTGTGTCTCTTTTAGCATAATGTTTTCAAGGTTCATCCATGTTTTAGCATGTATTAGTACTTCATCCCTTCTTTAAAAATTGAGGTATAGTTGATTTACAATATTATATGTTTCAGGTGTACAATACAGTGATTCACAATTTTTAAAGGTTATACTCAATTTATAGTTATTGTAAAAATTGGCTATATTCCCTGTGCTGTACAATATATCCTTACAGCTTATTTTTAAAAAACTTTTTATTTTGTATTGGAGTATAGCCAATCAACAATGCTATGATAGCTTCGGGTGGTTAGCAAAGCAACTCAGCCATGGGGGAGAATTGTTCTCCCCAAATTCCCCTCCCATTCAGACTGCCATATAACATTCAGAAGAGTTCCCTGTGCTATACAATAGGTCCTTGTTGGTTATCCATTTTAACTATTGGCTTACTTATTTTATAGACAGTAGTTGCCCCTACCCCTCTATTGCCTCTCTCCCCTTCCCTCTCCCCACCGGTAACCACTAATTTGTTTTCTATAATTGTAAGTCTGTTTCTGTTTGGTCATACTCATTAGTTTATTTTATTTTTTACATTCCACATATAAATGATATCATACAGTATTTGTCTTTCACTGTTTGACTTATTTCATTTAGCATAATACCCTCCAAGTCCATTCATATTGTTTCAAATGGCAAAATTTTGCTCTTTTTATGGATGCACAGTATTCCATCTTGTACATATACTACATCTTCTTTATCCATTCTTCTGTTAATATTGGCATGCATATATCTTTTTGAAGTAATGTTTTCATTTTCTTTGGATATATACCTAGGAGTATAACTGCTGGCTCATATGGCAGTTCTATTTTTATTTTTTTGTGAAGAAACTCCATACTGCTTTACACAATGGCTGAACCAATTTACATTTCTACCAACAGTGTACTAGGGCTCCCCTTTCTTCACATCCTCATCAACATTTGTTATTTGTGGTCTTTTGATGATAGACATTCTGAAGGCTGCCTGGATCTCATTAACAAAAGATTCCAGGAGTGAAGGAGCCAGCCATAGGAGTGGCTCCAGTGGCAGCAGCAAACTTCACTCCAGCTTGGTGGCCAGTATTCCTGGAGGATGTGACACTGACATCAGCTGGGTTTTCAATGGCATGAGTCACCAGCAGAATGTGAGGTGATATCTCACTGTGGTTTTGATTTGCATTTCACTCTGTGAGAGGCTGGTGGTCAGCTATGGGATCAGTGACCACTGGAAGTTATGGCTCATGGAAGGCTGCCTGGATCTCATTAACAAAAGATTCCAGGAGTGAAGGAGCCAGCCATAGGAGTGGCTCCAGTGGCAGCAGCAAACTTCACTCCAGCTTGGTGGCCAGTATTCCTGGAGGATGTGACACTGACATCAGCTGGGTTTTCAATGGCATGAGTCACCAGCAGAATGTGAGGTGATATCTCACTGTGGTTTTGATTTGCATTTCTCTGATGATTACTAATGTTGAGTATCTTTTCATGGGCCTGTTGGCCATCTGTACATCTTCTTTGGGAAAAAGTCTATTCAGGTCTTCTGCCCATTTTAAAAATCAGGTTTTTTTTTTTAATATATATATAGAGAGAGAGAGTTGGATGAGCTGTTTATATATTTTGGAATTCAGTCTTTTTATGGCTGAATAATATTCCTACGTGTGGATATACCACATTTTGTTTACCCATTCATCAACAGATGAACATTTAATTGTTTTCATTTTGGGGCTATTATGAATAATGCTGCTATGAACATTCATGTATAAGTTTTCATGTAAACATGTTTCATTTCCCTTGGGTATATTCCTAGGAGTGGATTCCTGGGTCATATGGTAATCCTATATTTAACAATTTGAGAAACTTCCAAATGGTTTTCCAAAGCAACCACACCATTTTACATTTCCAGCAGTAACGACTGAGAGTTCCAATCGTTCTACGTGCTCAACCAACCCTACTCCCTGTTTTTCCTTTTTATTTTAGTTATCATAGTGGATGTGAAGTGGTATCTGTATATATGTGTTTTAAGAAACTGATGTTTATTTTTCAACAGCTTTATTTCTGTTTTCTGTTAAAGAGCCTGTGGAGAACAGCTTAATACTACCCAATGGTCATTCTTACCAATTCACTGGCTTGGGATCTGTCTTCAGTGGTGGGTTGAACGCTCCAATCTTTGGCAGAGAACTGCTCAATAGGTGCAGAGAGCACCAACATGCTTTCAGACCAGCCTGTGATCTCAGGTTGAGTAGCAGTAAACTCAGGAACTAGAGTGGTCCATTCGGTCTGAAATTCCTTCTTGGTCACAGCCTTTCCATCAGTGACCTATTTATTCTTTTCAATCTCTACAGGGTCTCTGTAGAAACAGAGATCAGGCATGACAACCCGTGAGTGCTCATGGAAGATGGGGTCATGCATGCACTGTACTTCCCAGGACAGTATTCACATCAGACCCATGGAGTGGGTTCCCTTGTTGTTGCCTGGGGTGGCAATGTCCACCTGGAGCAGAGGAGAATCTGTGTCACGCAGAGCAATGGCGGGCAGTTTAACATAAGATGCCTCTGTGAGAGGCTGGTGGTCAGCTATGGGATCAGTGACCACTGGAAGTTATGGCTCATGGAAGGCTGCCTGGATCTCATTAACAAAAGATTCCAGGAGTGAGGAGCCAGCCATAGGAGTGGCTCCAGTGGCAGCAGCAAACTTCACTCCAGCTTGGTGGCCAGTATTCCTGGAGGATGTGACACTGACATCAGCTGGGTTTTCAATGGCATGAGTCACCAGCAGAACCTTCTCTCAGGTTCTCTTCGGATTTATGATGTAGATGTTATCACTTCATTCTGTAGATGTACAGTTCCATTTGGAAGTCAAGGTTGGTGCCACCTAAGTGGGTTCCTGCTGCAAGGAATTTAAGGATATCCTCCTCCTTAATCTGTAGGGTATCAAGGGCTCTGGACATTGTGAAAGTTTCCTTTTACATTGGGAAGGAAAGCTCACTGTGGTTTTTATCTGCATTCCCCTGATGGCTAATAATGTTGAGTATCTTTTCATGTGCTTAATGGTCATTTGTATATCTTTGGAGAAGTATCTATTCAAGTCCTTTGGCCATTAAAAAAATAGGTTGTCTTTTTGCTGTTGAACTGTAAGAGTTCTTTACATATTCAGATATATCATTTGCAAATATTTTCTTTCATTCTCTGCGTTGTCTTTTCTGTGCCAAATGATTTTGCATGCTTTTCCCAAGACCACCCCCTGTGAGGTAGGTGTTACTGAGAGGGAAAAGGAAGTTCAGAGAGATGAAATTTAAATCCAGTTCTGTATGACTGTAAAACTCAAGCTTTCTCCTCTATCCCAGCCTGCTCACAAAGATGAATGAAGACATGTTTCCGGCTTTAAGGAGCTTGGTCTGGCAGAGGACATGCAATAAGAACAAAAACAAATGGGCTGTAAAGCAGAGTTCCACAGTTCAGTTCAGTCGCGCAGTCGTGTCCAACTCTTTGCGACCCCATGAATCGCAGTACGCCAGGCCTCCCTGTCCATCACCAACTCCCGGAGTTCACTCAGACTCACGTCCATTGAGTCCATGATGCCATCCAGCCATCTCATCCTCGGTCGTCCCTTTCTCCTCCTGCCCCCAATCCCTCCCAGCATCACGGTCTTTTCCAATGAGTCAACTCTTCGCATAAGGTGGCCAAAGTACTGGAGCTTCAGTTTTAGCATCATTCCTTCCAAAGAAATCCCAGGGTTGATCTCCCTCAGAATGGACTGGTTGGATCTCCTTGCAGTCCAAGGGACTCTCAAGAGTCTTCTCCAACACCACAGTTCAAAAGCATCAATTCTTCGGCGCTCAGCCTTCTTCACAGTCCAACTCTCACATCCATACATGACCACAGGAAAAACCATAGCCTTGACTAGACGGACCTATCACGGTCTTTTCCAATGAGTCAACTCTTCGCATAAGGTGGCCAAAGTACTGGAGCTTCAGTTTTAGCATCATTCCTTCCAAAGAAATCCCAGGGTTGATCTCCCTCAAGTGCCACAAAAGAAGTGTGGAGGAAGTGAGCGCTTCTGGCTGGGGAGATCAGGGCTGGCTTCAATGAGGTGGTGTTTGTCTTGCAGGATGGGTACAGTTTCATTGGATGGAGGTGATGGAGTAAATGGAGATGAGCATTTCCAAAGGAGAGCAGAAAATGAGGGTTGAATGAATGAATGGAGCTTTGAGCCTAAGACTGGCTGTGATGGGGAGTCCCAGGGCTTGTTGAGGTGGGAGATCCTGGGGACTGCCCATGATATGGGCTAGAGAGAGGTCTCCAGAGGTAGGAAGTCCAGGGGTTGTATGGGATAGCAACACTGACACTTGGGATTGGCAGACCCAGGGGATGGGGAGTCTGAGGGATTCCTGGACCTGGGGGCTGCCTGGGATGGAGGTTCCTGGAAGGTCTTAGATGAGGATCTTGGGCCTGTGGACCCGAGGACGTTGGAACGGACT
>SJXQ01008156.1:104880-119779 GCA_006408695.1 Aepyceros melampus
CCCTCCACCGAGGGGCTGGAGACGTGAGTTCTGACCCCCACCCTGCCACTGCCTCCCTCTGAACCCCCAGGCCAGTCCTTCCACCTCTCACGATGCCCTCACTGTGACTTGAGAGGGTCTGAGTCTGCTGTGAGCTGTGCTTTGGCAGGATTGGGTGGGTGCTTGGAGAACAGCCTGGCCTCCTTTGCTTAGGCAGTGGAAGCAGGTGGGCCAGCGATAGGCCCCAAATGCACAGGAGGGGGCTTTGAGGCTGAGCTGAGGCTTCTGCAATAGCAGGCTGCTCTCGTTGCTCTCCCTTCCACCCACTTTCTCTCCCATCATGGCCTCCGTCCTTCTGCCTCCAGCAGAGGGAAGGAAGAAGGGAGGGCTGGAGAACCAGTTTCATTTTCATTCTCTCTCTTTCTTTTTGTCTTGGTGCTAGGCTGCTTTGGGCTGTGGTACCTGTGCCTAACTTCACCTTCCCTTTTGGGTGCCCCCTTCCATCCTTGAAGTATTGTCTCTTTCAGAAGCACCCCCTGAATGCTTATGGTGTGGAGGGGGTATCAGAGCCAGGTGAGGGAGAGAGGCCAAGCTGGGGGAAACGAAGTGCTACCTAGCTCTGGCATGACAGAAGGAAGCCACAGCTGTAGCAATGAAAAGCACTGGTTTTGCAATCAG
The DNA here is from genome assembly GCA_006408695.1 of Aepyceros melampus. Lineage (NCBI taxonomy): Eukaryota > Metazoa > Chordata > Mammalia > Artiodactyla > Bovidae > Aepyceros > Aepyceros melampus. The sequence goes on from SJXQ01008156.1 coordinate 105,538, forward strand.
ACAAACATAGACTTGAATCCCGACTCCACTACTTATTATTATTTGTGTGACTCTAGGTAAATCACATTACTGCTCTGAGCTCCAGTTTTCACACCTATACAATCAGAAGAATAATAAGGAACTTGCACAGCTGTTATGAAGATAACACAAGTCCTGGACCATTATAGGTGCTTAATAATCACTTTTTCGTTTTTGGATTATTAGAAGGCAGAAATGCTAAAGACCAAATAAAGCCTGCTTCAGTGATTGAAAGGAAAGGGAGGTTAGAAAGCAGCATTTGCCCTTGTCACTCCTTAGGCCAAGCCCCAGGGGCTCCCCTGCAATTACACAATGAAGTTCACACTCTTGTTCAGTGCTGTTTTTGTGTAGTCTCTGCCTGTCTTTTTTTCTTTAAAATAAAAAATGTAAAGTGATACTTGCCTCTTTATTTTCTGAAGAAGAAATCTGCAAAGGGATAGGCAGATATTTCCTTTGAAGTACATGCAATCTTTATCATCCTCATCATTGTTATTCCAGGACTTCAGTGAGTAGTGGTAACAAATGCCTAGAGGAAGAGTAATCATCAACAGAAAGATAACTGGCAACTGAAACCACCATGGCTTTCATTTTGTTTCCCCACCGCCATTTTGGCCTGTGGATGTGGATCTGTTGCTAAAAATGTTATCCAACAAGGTTTCTGATTTGTCCTGAGGTTCATCTAATTGTTATTCCCTTTAATTAATCTTATAAGATTTTCTTGCATATCACTATTACCTCCTCCATATGACTTCTATCCTTGCCTATTTGTCTTTTCTAGGTCTGATTCCTGGCTCAGATTGCCCCTTAGAAAGGCGTCTTCCCTCCACCTGAACTATCTTTCAAAACGTTTTAACTTTGGCCTTCCACATCATCATGATCTAGATGACAGATGAACTTGGAAGGCATCTGTGCCTCTCTGCTAGTGCTTTTCTACTTCCTGGCTGTCACAAGTTGGTTTTCACACCACTTGTGGTCTAGGAAAGCTCTCACGTGCTCCTTTGGGTCAGGCCACAGTCCCACTCATCTTTGTAACCCCTCTGTTCCCTTCCTCACCTTGCATTCAAACTACAGAACTGTCTAGGATACTCTTGGCAAAGTGGACTGCTTTGTGGTTCCATGCCTGTATTCTGGCTGTTCTCTCGGCTGAGAATACCTTATACCCCTGTCTGCATGGCGGATATCTACTCGACTGTTGAGGAACATCTTCACTCTCTCACTGTTTCAGGCACTTGGAAACAGTGAACAAAACAGATTTCTGCCCTGCGGAGCTCACGTTCTAGTGTGTGAATGTAGGGGGTGGCGACAGAAAAGAAACAGACAAGAAGATACAAAACATGTCAAATAGTGGTAAGTGCTTTGGAGAAAAATAAGCTGGTCAGGAGGATGCGGGTGCAGAAGGCTCAGTCAGCCCTACCGTAGCCAATCTTTACATGTCCATTATTAAGCAGCCTTTTCTCATTTGAGCATTTTCTGATGTTATTATGTATTCATTACAACCACAATCCTTCCAACACCTTTATCAGTACTGTTATTATCTTTATCATATTGGGAAACAAACTGTGTCTTAGAGATGTAACTCATATGGTTAGGAGGGGCAGAGCTAGGATTCAAACCTTGACCTGTCTGACCACAAAACCTGTACTCATAACCTCTAAGCCATTGTGCCCCCAGTAAGCCTTGCAACAACTCTCTGAGATTGGAATTAGTATACCTATTTTATAGTTGAGGAAGCTGAGGTTCAGAGAGGGGAATGGATTCACCCATGGTTGTACAGCAAATAAATAGATTTGAACCCAGATCTGTCTAAGAGTCAAAGCTAGGCCCTTCTACCAACACTGAGGCCTAGGGACCTATGGACTTGCCTGCTCCTGTGTTTATGTGGCCCATACAAGGTGCCAGTCGAGGCCATTGGCCCTTTCCCCTTCTCTCACCACTTGTAGCTCACATGGAACCTCGAGATGTATATGGATATCCCAGCCCACATCCAAGCCCTGACTATTTTCCTTTCCCATTGGCCTCCCTAGCAGATGGACCTGGATAATAAGACTGCACAATTCCTGCAAGTCAGCTCAAGAACTATAGACAGGGAATTCTGGGTTCTGAGTACCTGAGTGAAGTCTAGAAGGGAAAAGGCCAGAGATCCTAATGGGCATATTCCCTTGCCCCATAGACCATTTACCTCACAGGAAGGGGCCTCTAAAGTGTGATATCCAGTGTAGGAGTGTCTGTTTCCCAGTACAGCTTATGATATTGCAATTTGTAATAAGCTGAACTCCATGATCCTCCTTTGGCTTCCTGAACTAGGTCCTGCTTTGCAGTGGGGGCAGGGACTGGGCCTTCTGTGTCTCTGGTCAGTGAAGGCCAAAGCCTTCCTGGGTCCTCTTCACAATATTTATTCATGAGTATCTCAGGATTCTTACCTTCATTTCTTAGGAAATTAAAAAAAATTATACATTTAATACATTCTTCCATTTGAAAATTTAGAAAAGTAAAGGAGGAAAAACATTATCCATAATTACAACACACAGAGGCAGCTACTCTGGACATTTGATGTATTTCCTTTATTCTCTGAATTCTTTTCATATGGTTGAAATAATACAGCAGGTGTAATTTTTTCTTGCTTTGTTCATTTGAACATTTCCCCATGTAATTGCATATTCTTTAGAAGCATCATTTTTAATGGCAACTGATATACCATAATGTACTTAACCTTTCTCTCAATGTAGGGCATAGACACTGGGTCTGTTTTTTTCACTGGTTTAAATCATACTGCAGTAGGCATCTTTGCACATAACAGCTTTTAGGGAACTTAGAGCTTTTAGGGAACTGATCTTGTATAGGAACAATTGTGTTCAGCTTATTTCCCTTTCTAGATGGTCCCTCTGGCTAGGTCTGATTCATACTTATAGTCATTCATTTATTCATTCATTCCATCCCCACATATTTACTGCGTACCCCTGTGGATCAGACCCTGGGAACTGGGGCACAGGCATGACTAAGACACGGCCCAGACTGCCAGGAGATCCCAGTATGCAGGGAGAGCCAGGCTTGGAAATGGACACTTTCAAAACAGTTCGATCAGGGCTGTGATAGAGGCAAGAAAAGGATCCTGTGGGAGAACAAAGGAGGGGTTCCTCATCCAGGAGGGGATATTAAGATAAGCTTCCTGGAGAAGGTCTTGCCTAAATGAGTCATGGAGGCTGAATAAGAGTTAGCTGGAATAAGAAGGGGAGCTTCCTGTTAAATACAACAAGTTGAATAAACTTATTTATCTCTGCTGTTTTCACAAATTCCACTGAAATATGAGTAAAAGAATAAAAAAGGTAGAAACATGAGGTCTGGGATGCTAACCAGAAGTAAACTATTCCATGCAATGAGCCCCAGAAATGCTTGGGGATCAGAGGTACCATGAACATGGAAAGTAGGATGAGGCATAGAACCAAAAAAGGGAGAATATTGAAAGACTCTGAACAGACCATGTTGGCTCCTCCCCAACCCTATTCAGTCAGGGACACCCCCTGCCTCCACTGGCTCCAATCTCTGCAGATGGAGGGTGATTCTTTGGCAAAATTGAAGTTATGAGCCTCTGGGGGTGAAACAGGGCTGCAAGCAAAGTGACCTGCACCCCCAAAACAGTGGAATCCCAAACTCTTTCCACTTACCTACTTCAGGACACCAAAGTCAGGAGCACACAAGAGAAAAGGATTCTTCTCTGGGGAAACTGAAAGACCCCAGACACAGGCCTCTTAAAGATGATATTTGGGAGTCTTCCATCCAAAGAATAGGCTCTTAGTCCATTAACTCTCTAGTGAAGCCCATCACCTGGCCAGCTCCACCTACACACAGAGATTGTTAGTGTCATGGGAACTGATCACCAGGGCTCACCAGCTGAGGACCCTTAAAACAGGTATATTTCATTTTATGTAAATTAAACCTTAATGTAACTGACATTAAAAAAAAAAAAAGGCTTAGGTAGCCAGAGATGATCAGGTAGTACAAAGCTATTTGAGGAAGACCATCAACCTGCAAGAATTACCCAAAAAGTAAACAAACCAAAAAACTTGGAACAGAGGTCATGAAGGCAGGAGAAGATACCTGGGAAATTTAAGATAACAAGAGCCAACTCAAAATTTTAGCCAAAGGATTAGAAAAAAAAGTTGAGGAAGTATCCTAGGAAGCAGAAAAACAGGATGAAGAGATGGACAACAGAAAAGATGAAAGCATGGAAGGATCAGCTGAGGAACTCCAACATCCAACAATAAGAGTTCTGGAAATAGAGTATGGAGGAAACAGCAGGAAGGAAAGGATCAAGGAACATGTCTCAGAACCAAAGGAATGAAAATCCCACTGAATAACCAGCAAAATAAGTGATAAAAAGACCCCCACCAAGGTACACCACTGCACAATTTTGGAATAGCAGAATAAAGAGAAGATTTGAAAGTTTCCAAGGGACTCTAAGCGTCCCTTGGACAGCAAGGAGATCAAACTAGTCAATTCTAAAGGAAATCAACCCTGAATATTAATTGGAAGGACTGATGCTGAAGCTCCAATACTTTGGCCACCTGATGCAAAGAGCCAGCTCATTGGAATAGACCCTGATGCTGGGAAAGATTGAGGGCAAAAGGAGAAAGGGGCAGCAGAAGATGAGATGGTTGAATGATGTCACCAATTCAATGGACATGAGTTTGAGCCAACTCCAGGAGATAGTGAAGGACAGGGAAGCCTGGCATGCTGCAGCCCATGGGGTCACAAAGATTCCGACACAACTAAGCAACTGAACAGCAATAGCAACTAGAAGCTTCCAGGGAAAAAAACTTATCATGTACTAAGGATCAGGAAAAAGAATGGTATTAGAGTTCTCAATAGCAGCACTGGAAGCTGGGAGACAATGGAGCAACATTCTCAAAATTCTGAAGGACCATAATTTCCAACCTAGAAGCCTGTACAGAGTTGAATTATCAATCAAAGGTGAGAGCATAATAAAGACATTTTCAGACAGATCTAAAGATTTTATGTCCTAGGTCTCCTTTCTCAGGAAGCACTGGAGAATGTGCTCCAGCAAAATGCAAGCATAAACTCAGAAAAAAAAAGGCCAAGAAATTGAGGAAGTGGAAAATAACACAGAAGAGAATTGAAGGGAATCCCAAAGTGATGGAGGAGATCTTAGTGCAACTTTGTGCAGGCCTGGAGAGCAACCAGTCTGGATTGCAGTGAGGACGATGTCTCAAAGGAAAAAAAAAGTCTGATGGATTACGGGATGTGTCAGGTTGCATTGAGAGGAGAAATGCACTTCTCACAGAGTTTGGGGAGAATTGATCATACAACTGAAGAAAACTGGGCTTCCCAGGTGGCCCTAGTGGTAAAGAACCCGCCTGCCAATGTAGGAGATGTAAGAGACTCAGGTTCAATCCCTGGGTTGGGAAGATCCCCTGGAGGAGGGCATGTCAACTCACTGCATATTCTAGCCTGGAGAATCCAATGGACAGAGGATCCTGGCAGTCAACGGTCCATGAGGTCGCAAAGAGTCAGACATGACCGAAGCAACTTAGCACACAGGCATGATTTGTGCTTGAGAGATGTTCCTTTGGCAGCCAGTGAGAGAAGGTTGTTGTCCATTGAAGAGACTTGCAGTTAGACAAGTTGATGTTTGGGAGATGAGGTCTCTGGTTGTGCCAAGCCTGGTTCTTAGCTTTTAGAGATGTTTCTCTGGACCAGGACACACCCTTTTCTCCTCAGGATGCTTCAGGGAAGAGCCCTATACACAGTAGCTCTTCAAGTCTCCTTTAAAAATATGTACCTTCTCTTTGTGTCCAATCTCCTTTCTGTTGGACAACTGATCTTGTAGACATGTTGCCCAAATGCTGTTAAGAAACCATCTCTCTTTTTCAGGTAATTGCATATCTCATTTCTGATGCATTTCTCATAGCTCTCAGAGGACAGCCTTGTTTATGTAATTGTGGGTTCTTGGGAGAGAGGCACCTTGTTTCTTCCCCAGGTACTTTCTATAGATGACTTGGAGGAGCAAGATGAGAGGCAGGGGATCCAAGAGGCGAGAACAGAAACCCCAGTATGGCATTTCAAAGGCTTATATTCTTTCCAGTTATTCTGCCCTGCTGTCCCTATACATCCCCCAAAGGTTCAAGACTGCAATATTTTGCCATTTATTCTCCCATCTGCCAGATTGCCCCTTGTACCCGGAAGCAGCAATGTCAAAATCCTTGTTCTCACTACATGCCTGAGTTTTAGGTTCAGTAGGGATTCCCTGGTGGCTCAGATGGTAAAGAGTCTGCCTGTAATGTGGGAGACCTGGGTTTGATCCCTGGGTCTGGAAGATCCCCTGGAGAAGGAAATGGCAACCCACTCCAGTATTCTTGCCTGGAAAATCCCATGGATGGAGGAGCCTGGCAGGCTACAGTCCATGGGGTCTCAAAGAATCAGACACGACTGAGCGACTTCACTTTCTTAGGTCAAAAAGTATGTCACTATACTCATAGACTTCATTCAGTTACTGTTTACTGAGCATCACTCTTGAGGATGGAAGTTAGTATAACCAAGCCTTTTGAGAACTCTGGGGTCCAGGCCAGGGCCCCCTACTTGTGTGCTATGGGGCAACTCATTTCAACTTCTGTGAGTCTCAGTTTCATCATCTGAAAAGTGGATGAGTAATTCCCACTTTGCAGGATCAAAGGAGATCATGTGTCAAAAGAGCCCACCACTTTGCCTGGTACATAGTAGGTGCTCAGTGATTGTTCACGTGTCAGTGCAGATGACTATATATGTGGCTTATGCCCTAAAGTAGATCGAAGCAGAGGGCCAGTCTGTGAGCAACTTGAGGGCTTGTATTCCTGACTCGGGGCCTGTTATATAGTAGATTGAATACATGTGTGCTGGAGATTTTGGGGTGGAGTGGTGAGGAGACCAGCCTGCCCAGAGTAGAGGGTTCGTGTTAGGGAGAGACACTGAGGGGCTTAGCCTCCATTCTGTCAACAGCTGGGGAGTCACTGAATTAGGCCCATCCAATCTGGTACCTGCAAATGATTGAGCCAGGCCTCAGAAGCAATCTTGTTGTGGCAGGGTGAGATGGAAGTTTTAATAAATGTGAAAAGGTGCTCCGTGGCCCTAATCCTCTGTCCCTTTAGGGGGCTGCAGAGGCTAAAGATTGGACCTACTGTTGTCTACTGTGCCAGGTTGAACCTCACAGCCACCCCACCCTCCTGCCCACCTCCCTTCCCCTGTCATGTCATTTTACAAGTGAGAAAGCTGAGGCGGGACATCGGACAGTGCCTTCCCCGGGATTATATGGCTAGTAAGTAGCAGAACTGGAAGCACTGGCCTCACCCACTGTCTGTGCTCCTGCAACCAGATGCTTGCCTGCCCTACCTGGCCGGTGGGTGCTCCATTCACTCTTGCAGCAGATACTCACGCTGAGCTCCATCTCCCTTCTCCGCGTGTCCCTCTCACTTTACACCCAACATAGATGACTCTCCCCTGACTCAGGTCCTCACTCGGGGTGCTTCTCGCTTTCAGTTCTCTCACCTGAGGACAGAGCCTGTGATGTGTTCATCTNCACTCTCCTCTTTCACTTTCATAAAGAGGCACTTTAGTTCTTCTTCACATCCTGCCATAAGAGTAGTATTATCTGCATTTCTGAGGTTACTGATATTTCTCCTGGCAATCTTGACTTCAGATTGTGCTTCATCCATCCTGGCATTTTGCACGATGTGGTCTCCACGTAAGTTAAATAAGGAGAGTGACAATATACGACCTTGATGCATTCCTTTCCCAATTTGGAACCAGTGTGTTGTTCCATGTCCATCTCTAACAGTTGTTTCTTGATCTGCAAACAGATTTCTCAGAAGGCAGGTCAGATGCTCTGGTATTCTCATCTCTTTCAGAATTTTCCACAGTTTGTTGTGATCCACACAAAGGCTTTGGGTAGTCAATAAAGCAGAAATAGATGTTTTCCTGGAACTCTCTTGCTCTTTAAGTGATCCAATGGATATTGGCAATTTGATCTCTGGTTCCTCTGCCTTTTCTAAACCAGCTTGAACATCTGGAAGTTCACAGTTCATGTACTGTTGAAGCCTGGCTTGGAGAATTTTGAGCATTACTTTGCTAGCATCTGAGATGAGTGCAATTGTGTGGTAGTTTGAGCATTCTTTGGCTTTGTCTTTCCTTGAGATTGGAATGAAACTGACCTTTTCCAATCCTACAGCCACCGATGAGTTTTCAATATTGCTGGCATATTGAGTGCATCACTTTTAGGATTTGCAATAGCTCAACTGAAATTGCATCACCTCCACTAGCTTTGTTTATAGTAATATTTCCTAAGGCCCACTAGTGTTTGCATTCCAGGATGTCTGGCTCTAGTTGAGTGATCACACCATCGTGGTTATCTGAGGTATGAAGATATTTTTGTATAATTCTTCTATGTATTCTTGCTATTTCTTCTTAATATCTTTGCTTCTGTCAGGTCCACACCATTTCTGCCCTTTATTGTGTCACTTATTTCTGTCCTTTATACCCATCTTTGCATGAAATGTTCCCTTGGAATCTCTAATTTTCGTGAAGACATCTCTAGTTTTTCCCATTGTATTGTTGTCCTCTATTTCTTTGCATTGATCACTGAGGAAGGCTTTCTTATCTCTCATTGCTATTCTTTGGAACTCTACATTCAGAGTAGAAACTTAATGTAAAAAAGAAATATGTTTCCTTTTCTTCTTTGCCTTTAGTTTCACTTCTTTCCTCAGCTATTTCTACAAGCTCTTTACAAAAAAGACAACCATTTTCCTTTATTTGTGTTTCTTTTTCTGAGGGATGGTCTTGATCACTGCCTCCTGTACAATGTCATGAACCTCTGTCCATAGTTCTTCAGGCACTCTGTCCATCAGAGCTAATCCCTTGAATCTATTTGTCTCTTCCATTGTATAAACATAAGAGATTTTATTTAGGTGATACCTGAATGGTCTGGTGGTTTTCCCTACTTTCTTCAATTTAACTGTGTCATAGACCTAGATAAAATAAATAATTCCATTGAAAATGTGAGAAGAGAACTGAAAAAAATGGCTTAAAGCTTGTCTAAGCTTCCAAACTAGCATGTACAGCATAGACACAACAAAAACAAGAAACACAAATTCCCCATCTTATGTATGCATACGGAAATATATATATATATATATTGCTATATATATATATGTATAGCATTATCCTGTAGTATCATTGGCTCTCTCTGCATAGGGAAATTTTATATGCGCTTTTCATCATTGAGGGTTTTGTTTTGTTTATAGAGAGCATGTATTGCTTGTGCAATTAGAAATAGTTGATCTTTGTTGAAAACTGAGATTTGTTGTACTATTCTTTCTTCTTTTACGTTTAAAATTTTCACACTAAAGAGTTTAGAAGCTAAGCTAGAAAATGGTAGAAAACAAAAACCACTTGAAACATAGACTAATACTTCAAGTGGCTATTGGGGCTTGTTGGGAGTAAGTATGGTGACAGCAAATATAGTCAATAAAATATCTAGACATTGTAGGGGAGAACAAGATGGTGGAGGAGTAGGTGGATGTGGAGTCCATCTTTCTTCATGGATACATCAGGAATATACCTTCAGACACAGAAGTGAAGGCAGAACACCAGCTTAGAGCAGACAGGAGGACCTGACCAGTGGAAAAGAATATATAGAACCACACAAAACTTGGTAGGACAAAGGAACTAGGGGAAAAAAAACAGGAGGGTTCAAAGGACTGGACCTGCCCTTGGTGACTGGGGGAACTGAAGCAGGGGTCTGATCTCCACAGTGGGGCAAGTGTCTGAGTCAGAGGAAAAACATTTAAGGCTGAGAGTGAAAGAGCAGATCTGTGGCAGCCTAAATGGAATGAGAATCAGAGAGTCCTTGCCACAGCCATACATATGCCAGGCAGGACTCTGGGTTTCCTGGAAGGGGCAGTGGCTGGGAGCTGGAGTTCAGGGATTGTCGAGAAATCCCAGTGTGAAGGCTGCTGTTGACTGTGGAGAGATGGATCAAGGGAATGTGAGGGAGGAGATCGGGGTGGGAAATGTCTGTGGAGGGAAGCCATGGAAGCAAGGCGATACTGCTGAGTCATGCATAGGGGGTGGAGCCAGCACCATAGCCTCTCTCTCTCCACAGGCCAGCATCCGCAGCTGAACAATAGAGAGGCTGGCCCATCGAGTGCCTGATGCACTGAACTACAGAGTAGGACCCCATCCAGGGTGCCCTTTAAGTGCGTGATGTGCTGATCTGCAGAGTAGGACCCCAGTCAGGGACATCCCCTCTATGTGTCTGACATGCCAAACAACAGGGAAGGACCCCAGGCAAGGGATCCTTCTAAGTGCCTGAATGGGAGGAGCTACAGGGAAAGATTGGCCAAAGCGGCTTCTGATCGCCAGCTACAAGAGGTCCAAAAAAGACTCCGATAAGGCCATAACTCCTTATGTGGAGGCAGTCTGTGTCTCTGAACACTTGGTGCTGCCAGGGTCACTGCAAGCCAAGCAGCTGCACCACCTTCACGCTCAACTCCTCATTGCCGCAGAGCTGCCACCAGCAAAAGTAATAAAAAGTTTTACCTTTATGTGTGCAGGGTTGCTTCGGTCCTGTCTGACTCTTTACAGCCCTGAAGACTGTGGCCTGCCAGGCTTCTCTGTCAGAGAGGGGGTTCTCCAGGCAACAATACTAGAGTGCATTGGCCAATGCTGGTTGCCATACCCTTCTAGAGCACTATATTTCCTGCTACCCTAGCCGCCAACCCCCCTGAGAACCTGGTGTTGCCAGAAACTGTGCAACTCAAGCAGCTGCACCATTTCCACACCTGGCTCTCACAGAGGCAAATCCAAGCCTTCCAGGACAGCTTCAGGAGCTAAACCCCAGTGGACAACCTTCATGTAGATGTGGAAATAAAACCACATTTGAAACCCAGGGGCAGTGTGGCTAAGGAAGAAGACGCAAAACCTTCCCACCAGCTGTACAAGCTGCAGATTAAATCCACACAATCAACTAAGCAGACTGTGTCTATGGAATATATCAATGGCCACTGAGAGCTCCCACAAAAGAAAATGCTCTGATAGCTGTGGACATTGGAGGCAAGAACACACAGCAGTAGGACCAGATTAGAATCTGAGCAGTCCCCACAGCAGGTCCAGAGACCAGTACGTGTTGGAGGGCATCCTAGGAAGGTAAGGTAGACTGTGATTCCCAGTGCGGGAAAGTACTCTGACAGCAGTGACTCCAGAAAAAACATATATTACTTTTATTTTTTTTTACTTGTTCTGTAGATTCTTTTGGAGGTTGTTTTATTTTATTTTCCCCCCTCACCCTCCCCCGCGCTCCCCTTNGGTAGACTGTGATTCCCAGTGCGGGAAAGTACTCTGACAGCAGTGACTCCAGAAAAAAACATATATTACTTTTATTTTTTTTTATTTGTTCTGTAGATTCTTTTGGAGTTGTTTTTTTTTCCCTCACCCTCCGCTGTCCCCACCCCCACCCCACCCCCTGGCGTTGTAGTTCTCGATTTTATGGCACTAAGAAATACAACTAAGCTTTTGAGTTTTTTTTTTTTTCCTCAGTAACATTTTTTATTGCTGCCATAAACCTTTGTCTCTACGTTGGGCTTTTGCAGTTCTGTGGAGTTTTCCTCCTGTTTTTTGTTTGTTTGTTTGTTTGTTTTGTTTTGTTTCTCTCTGTCTCTCCTTTAATTTCAATTTTTAATTTTTTAAATCTATTATTAATTTGTCTACATTTATTCCTTTGCTTGCTTTTCCTACTGTTCTTTTCCCCTTGCAGTTAATCTTTAATGTATATAAATCATTTTTATCTTCCTCTATCTAACTTTGCATATCTATTCTTTCTTTTCTTTCTTTCCTTTCCTTTCAGCATATGTATTAGTTTTCTTTTCACTGTTTTATTCCCCAACTGGCACCTTGCTTTAGTTTTGTTTTCCAGTTTGTACTTTAAATAGTTTTGTTCTGCTAGATATATATTTTTGGTTTCCTGTGTTCACCGGGTCAATCTATTGTACTTAATTTTTGTTTAACTGTTTGATTTTGCTCATAGGTGTGTATGTATATGTGTATATTCAGCCACATTTTCTATTTTTGTTATGAACCTCTCCGCTCCATTAGACTTTTGCAGTTTTATGGAGTTTTCTCCCCCCTCCCCCTTTTGTCTTTCTTCTTCCATTTTATTTGTTTTACTCTTTTCTATAATTTTAAATTTTACTCTTTTAAAACCTATTCTATTTTTTCTGTGTTTCTTCCTTTTTTGCCTTTCCTACTGTACTTTTCCCCTTGCAGTTAATCTTTAATGTATATAAATCTTCTTCATCTACCTCTATTTAACTTTGCATATCTATTCTTTCTTTCTTTCTTTTCCTCTCAACATATTTGTTAGTTTTGTTTTCAATGCTTTATTCCCCACTTGGCACCTTGTTTAAGTTTTGTTTTCCAGTTTGTGCTTAAGTTAGTTTTGTTCTTAACTGGTCAATATAAATTTTTATTTCCTTTGTCCACCAGATCAATCTACTATACTTTATTTTTGTTGGACTGTTTTCATCTTGCTCATGGGTGTATATGTATATGCGTATAGTCCATGATTTTAATTATTGTTTGCCTAATTTTGCAACTGCCATTTATCTGGGGTTCATCTTTGGTTTCTCGCTTTTGGATATTTGTTTTACTCTCCTTTAGTGACATAACAAACCACTTCTGAAATCTTTGATCCTGACCAGAGATCAAACCCTGAGCCTTTGGAGTGGGAGCACTGACTCCAAGACCCTAGACTACCAGAGAATTAACCCTAGGGAGTATCACATAGTGAGAAATTGACAGTAACACAATAATGGTAGGAGACTTTAACACTGTACTCACACCAATGGACAGACCGTCAAAACAGAAAATTAATGAGGAAACACAAGTCTTAAATGATATGTTAGATGAGATGGATCTCATTGATATTTATAGGACATTCCATCCAAATTCAGAAGAACACACTTCTTCACAAGGTCACATGGAACATTCTCCAGGAATACCATATCCTGAGTCACAATTCAAACGTCGGTAAATTTAAGAAAATTGAAATTGTATCAAACATCTTCTCTGACCACAATGCCATGAGACTTAATGCCAAACATAAGAAAAAAAAAAAAAACTGTAAAAAACACAAACATATGGAGATTAAACAAGTTTTTAAATAATGAACAGTTTATAGAAGAAAGCAAAAGGAGAATAAAAAAGAATCTTAGAAAAAAATGGCAATGGAAACATGACAACTCAAAATCTATGGGATACACCAACACCAGTTCTAAGAGGGAGGTTCACAGCAGCACACTCTCACCTCAGGAAACAAGAGAAACATCGAAGAGACAACCTGGCTTTACACCTAAAGCAACTTAAAGAAAAAAAAAAAAAAAAACTTAGCAGAAGAAAGAAATCATACATATCCTAGCAGAAATAAAAGACAAAGAAATGAAAGAAGCAATAGGAAAGATTAATAAAACTAAAAGCTGGTTCCTTGAGAAGATAAACAAAATTGACCAACACTTAGCCAGACTCCTCAAGAAAAAAGGAGAGAAGAATTACATCAACAAAACTAGAAATGAAAAAGGAGAGGTTACAACAGACAATGCAGAAATACAAAGGATTATAAAAACAACCATATGGCAATGCAATAGATAACCTGGATGAAATGGACAGATTTGTAGAAAAGTTCCATTTTCCAAGACTGAACCAGGAAGAAATAGAAATTATGAACAACCCAATTACAAGCACTGAAATTGAAGTAGTGATAAAAACATCTCCCCCAAAACAAAAGCCAGCACCAGATGGCCTCACAGGAGAATTGTATCAAACATTTAGAGAAGAGCTAATGCGTATCCTTCTAAAACTCTTTCCAAAAATTGCAGAGCAAAGAACACTTCCAAACTCATTCTACGAGGCCACCGTCACTCTGATACCAAAGCCAGACAAAGACAACACACAGAAAAAGAAAACTGCAGGCCAATACAACTGGTGAACATAGATTTAAAAATCCTAAACAAAATTTTAGCAAACAGGATTCAGCAACAATTCTAAAAGCTTGTACACCATGATCAAGTTGGGTTTATTCCAGGGATGCAAGGATTCTATAATATATGAAAATCAATCAATGTGATACACCATATTAACAAGTTGAAAGATAAAAACCACAGGATCATCTCAATGGATGTAGAAAAAG
>SJXQ01008156.1:130650-148813 GCA_006408695.1 Aepyceros melampus
AAAAAAAAAAAAAAAAGAAGAAGAAGAAGAAGAAGAACCTGTGTGTTGCAGCTAAGACCCAGTGCAGCCAGATAAATAAATTAAAATGAATTAAAAAATAAAAACACACAAAATAATGATGATCTAGTAAATAAATGTTTCTCTGAGTTCTATGAGCTATTCCAGCAAAATAATCAAACCCTGAAGAATTAAATTTACTGACCATAGGTAACTGATTCAACCTCCAGCGGGTCTCCCTTCCCACTAAGTCAGAGGGTGGGACAGAAAGGTTTTAACCTTCTGTTCTTGGTTGGCTTCTCTGGCAGCCAGTGACCATCTTCAGGTGTTTTCTCAAAGTCACCTCATTAACATAAATCCAGTAGTAATGGAAAGGGACTTGTTATAAATAACAAGATGCCCATTTCACCTTATAACTTTCAAGTGATGCTGGGAGCTGAGGACAAAAGACCAAATATTAAATTTTTGTTATTCTTATAGCTCAGGAAGTTCCAAAGATTTTGGAAGCTGTGAGACAAGAACAGTAGACAAAGGCTAAATATGTGTATGAGAAATATATTTTGGTCATCTGAATAATCAAATATGTATTTCTTATAGATCACAATATCACACAAAATATATTAGAATTTTAATTAAAATTATTAAAAGTAAAATAAAATATTTATTGGAAATGAATCTCTTAATGCATTAAAATTGACAAGACAATTCTTATTGTCCTTTTAGTGGTAGTACATTAAAGTAAGGTCCTGAAAAGGAAAAAGAGATGCCTTTCCTTTGTAAATAGAAGAAAGATAATTTTGAAAAGGGAAAACAGGAAGGAAATTCTCATTCCTCTTGCATGGGAATATTTTGTACTGATGAATTTTAGGAAATATATATATATAATATTCATAATTTGTGGTCATGCTCAGTCATGACTGACTTTTTGCATCCCCAAGGACTATATCTCACTGGGTTCCTCTGTCTATGGTGTTTTCCATGCAAGAATACTAAAGTGGGTTGTCATTTTATCACCCAGGGGATCTCCCAACCCAACCCAGTGATCAAACTAGTGTCTCTATTGGCAGGCAAACTCTTTACTAATAGTGCCACCTGGGAAGCCCAATAAGATTAAGCCAGTCTTGGTTTAATTAAACCAATCTTCTGGTTTGTGTGTGTTGTGTAGACTCTTTGTGACCCTCTCGGGTGTAGCTTGCCAGGCTCCTCTGTTCATGGAATTTTTAGTCAAAAAATACCAGAGTTGGTTGCCGTTTCCTCCTCTAGGGAATCTTTCTGATCCAGGGATCAAACCTGTGTCTCCTGTGTCTTCTGCATTACAGGCAAATTATTTGCCTGCTGAGCTATCAGGGAACCCCCATTGATTTATAAGTGATTTATATTTTAAAGATAATAATCCTATGAATTACAAACATTTAGCAAATATTTCTCATTTGTCAATTGTCTTAATTTAGTATTGTATAGTGTTAGTCACTCAGTTGTGTCCAACTCTTTGTGACCCCATGGACTGTAGCCTCACCAGGCTGCTCTGTCCATGGAATTCTCCAGGCAAGAATACTGGAGTGGGTTGCTGTTTCATAAAAGGGTTTTTTTCAACATTTTATTAGGAAAATTTACAAACACGGAAACATAAGAACAAAATGTAAAACACATTTACCAAACAATTATGTTCAACAATATCTTAATAATTTGCTACCTTTCTTTTATTACATCACTGTATTTTTGTTAAAACATTTCAAAATGCCATGAACAGCATTCCACTTCACATCTTAATGATTTAGCAAAGATTTCCTAAGAACTGAGACATTCTCATCTATCTAACACCAGCATCATCATCACTTCAAATATGTACACCTAGTCTGGAGAAGTTTATAGCTGTATAACTAAAATTCTAAAAATAAGTAAATAAATAAGCCTGCTAGCCTTCAAACTCAAAGAAGATTTTTCATTGACTAAGTTTTTCATTCTCATAAAGTTTCTAGTAAGCCTAGAAGAAATTATGGACATCACAAGTAAAAAAAATCATTTTTTCACCACAGCTGCAGGGAAGACAGGGCAACAGAAAATTCCCCCCAGATTGTGAGAAGCCCAAGTCACTCTTGATCATCCCACTCTCTCTCTTTTTTCTAAATATTCCACATAAAGTAATTCAAATGGGCCCAACAGTTCAACAAAAGACACCTGGGAATGAGGGCCTGAAAGGCAGCTATGGGAGTTGTTAACCTTATATAAACATGAGTAAACAGACCAAATAACAGCTTGAAACATTTAGTTTTACCCTCCTTGAATCATCTGGAAGTGCAAGTCACTTGTCTTCCAGTTATCTGCCATCTCCCAGGCACAAAGGTGTCTGTGTCAGACATTCCCCAGAAGAGCAGTCCTCCTTTCAACATATCTCGGTTTAGTAAAAAAAAAAAAAAAAAGCTCGTGTTCCCAGAGGTTTTTTTTGTTTTTGTTTTTTTGTTTGTTTGTTTGCAACCACATATGTAATAAAGACAAATTTGGGTTCTTTTCCAGTCTTTTATGTCTACTCAAGTGAAGAGGAACTAAAAAGTATCTTGGTAAAGGTGAGAGAGGAGAGTGAAAAAGTTGGCTTAAAGCTCAACATTCAGAAAACTAAGATCATGGCAACTGGTCTCATCACTTTATGGGAAATAGATGGGGAAACAGTGGAAACAGTGTCAGACTTTATTTTTTTGGGTTCCAAAATCACTGCAGATGGTGATTGCAGTCATGAAATTAAAAGATGCTTACTCCTTGGAAGGAAAGTTATGAGCAACCTAGATAGCATAGTCAAGCAGAAACATTACTTTGCCAACAAAGATCTGTCTAGCCAAGGCTATGGTTTTTCCAGTAGTCATGTATGGATATTGAGAGGTGGACTGTGAAGAAAGCTGACCGCTGAAGAATTGATGCTTTTGAACTGTGGTGCTGGAGAAGACTCTTGAGAGTCCCTTGGACTGCAAGGAAATCCAACCAGTCCATTCTAAAGGAGATCAGTCCTGGGTGTTCATTGGAAGGACTGATGTTAAAGCTGAAACTCCAGTACTTTGGCCACCTCATGCGAAGAGTGACTCATCGGAAAAGACTCTGATATTGGGAGGGATTGGGGGCAGGAGGGGAAGGGATGACAGAGGATGAAATGGCTGGATGACATCACTGGCTCGATGGACATGAGTTTGAGTGAACTCCGGGAGTTGGTGATGGACAGGGAGGCCTGGCGTGCTGCGATTCATGGGGTTTCAAACAGTCAGACACCACTGAGCGACTCAACTGAAAACTGAATATTCCACCAGAAGAGGAAAATTTTATCATTGAAATCTAAATTAAATGATGCAAGATAGAGATTATAAAATGTGTGCTCATTTTAACCTTCTCATTAATGTGACTATTAAAGTTTGGGAGGAATTCAAGCATTTTATTTTTAACTATGACTTAGAGGCTGGCAGTCATTAAAGACTCAGCACCTGCTCAGTGATAATGAAAAACAGAAGCATCTCCATTTTGCCATGAATTCAAACAATTTAAAATTATTTCCAGTAATAGGCCTGAAACCCATTATGAAAACTGGGGTTTTTGTGCCCTGGAATTTACAACATTAGCAATTCCTTGGAACCAAGAACTGGCTGTATCAGCAGAGAGGGAAGCAGGTGTCCACAATTATGTGGCATCCAACAAGGCATCCATATGGGCCCGATCCAGCCAGCCCAACTCACCAACTACACTGGTAGGTGTGGGTGAGTTTTCTCCTGTACTTGGCCACACGTCTTCCTGGCATTAAAGTTCAAATTCTATTTCAACATACAGATGCTACTTTCCCACATCCTACTGACTCATAAAAAAAAGCACGAATGATAAAAGTACTAGCTAATATTTATGTGTGTTTGTTTTTTCCCAATATATGGGCTCTCTATGTAAACTGTCTTACTGCATGACATGTAAAATGCAACCAAGTTCTGTGAATCTATTATATCTTCTTGTTTTTCAATATTTCACAGTAATCTTTCAAAAGACTATGAATAAGTAATAAAGCTATTTGACAGGTAATGAAAGTGGGGCTTAAAGCAATTTCATTACTTTCTGAAGGTCATACAGAAAATGATATTAGGCCTTATTACTCATGTGAGAGAATTGACACTATGACCGAAATTATCTGTTAATTTCATGTTTGAACTGCTGAGTTCTTTAGGTTTGGTTCACGTCAGTTCTTTCCCTGCTTAAGTAGCAAGGCTCTCGGTGTTTCTACCCTTGGTAACTTCCAAACCCTGGGATAACAATCTGGAAGAGGGGGGCTGGAGGAAATGTAGGAACTGACATGCTATTGGCTGTGATGGAGTCCAGTCAAATCTCCGCCCGATGGAGAGGGCAGACATCAACATCCATCGTCATGGGAAGGAGCAAGAGAACCGAGGTGACTCAGGGAGTAGAAGACTGTCACACTGCTGAGTTTCAAGGATATCACAACATTTCTGGTGGAGGACTGAGGCAAAACTCTGAAAAGATGATCATTAGATAGTTGTAGTCAAAGTAGTGAGGTGGGTAAGGACCCCTGGAATCATGAAAAGCTTGCCAGCCAGTTCAGTGTATGATGCCATGCCTCCCCCCCAGGTCTTCTCACCAGCTAAGAATGCCTCTGTTTTGCTGCTTCCTCTGATTGCCAAATCTTCTGTTCCTCCTCACACACTACACACCGGGACAGGGGACACAGGGAGCAGCAATGGGGTTAATGTGTTGTGTCATCAGGAATAAAGGGACTGTATGTCCTACAGGTTTAACTCATACTGACTATGCCATTCATCAGCCCTTGTTAACTCAACTTGAATACAATTTAAAATATAATAGTAAAAGCTAACATTTTTCTTATCAGGTTCTACACTGAGCACTTGCTCTGAATTCTCATCCATGCCTCACTATTTTCCTATTAGACTTGATCCCTTCTTTAAACTTAAGAGCACAGTAAACATGGGGTGTAGCTAACTTTTGCACCAGTCTTTCTGATGCCAGATTATAGAATTCTTTACTATATTATACTGTCTTTATTCAAATAAATTGGCATATCTAGAAATTAAAATAAATGAGAGTGTAATAGAAAAGAAAGAAATGAATGAGGATATGTATCCACATTCTTTTCTAAAAACAAATTCCATTCCCAGGTGCAGTATGAAGATTATGTTCCTGGCACTCACACAAAATGTCACGTAAATGACATCAATGAAACATTTTCTGCTCTACATACATGTACAGTCTAGCCATTGGGTGAATGTGGCATCTAGCTGGTTCCACTGCTTCAGATGATCTGTAGGAGGTGAAGAGTCTTTAGAACTTTCCCCTGACTTGATCTCCCCTGGGAAATGGCTATTTGCCTTTCCCTTGCAAATTATAATCTTCTAATGCTGTTTGATTTAGTACCAAGAATCAAAATCAGTAACACATAAAGAAAGAATGAAATGTACAGGTAGCAGTCTCTTGGTGGAAATTATAATATATATTACTATCCACATTCCAAAGCTAGGAAATGATGTGTTTTCAAAGAGTATTTATGGGTAAGTCCTCCTTGATGAGGATGACTTGAAATCAGAGAGCATCAAAAGGACTTGTTGCCTGAAAAGCAAAGGCAATTTGTTGAATTCCATGGACAGTATAATATATGGGGTAGCAAAGAGTCGGACGCAACTGAGGACCTTTCACTTTTACTTTCTCTAATTTGACCACTGCCATTGGGTAGCTAGGGGCTTCTAAATTGACAATTATAGCCCATTTAATCAAATGGAAATTTTGGAAATAAAACATAGACAAATGGCTAAACTTGTTTGGATTCTTCTATTATAAATCATGAAACACTAAAGTCTTTAAAACCTTAATTCAAAGCACCTGATGCCAAAATACTGCAGGCAGCCTTAATAAGAGAGCTATAAAGTTACTAGAAGAAAGTGAAGAGGAACTAAAACGCCTCTTGATGAAAGTTAAAGAGGAGAGTGAAAAAGTTGGCTTAAAGCTCAACATTCAGAAAACGAAGATCATGGCATCTGGTCCCCATCACTTCATGGCAAATAGATGGGGAAACAGTGGAAACAGTGTTAGACTTTATTTTGGAAGGCCCCAAAATCACTGCAGATGGTGATTGCAGCCATGAATTTCAAGACACTTACTCGTTGGAGGGAAAGTTATGACCAACCTAGGTAGCATATTAAAAAGCAGAGACGTTACTTTGCCAACAAAAGTCCATCTAGCCAAGGCTATGGTTTTACCAGTGGTCACGTATGGATATTGAGAGGTGGACTGTGAAGAAAGCTGACCGCTGAAGAATTGATGCTTTTGAACTGTGGTGCTGGAGAAGACTCTTGAGAGTCCCTTGAATTGCTAGGAGATCCAACCAGTCCATCTTAAAGGAGACAAGTGCTAGGTGTTCATTGGAAGGACTGACACTGAAGCTGAAACTCCAGTACTTTGGCCACCTCCTGTGAAGAGCTGACTCACTGAAAAGACTCTGATTCTTGGAGGGATTGGGTGCAGGAGGAGAAGGGGACAACAGAGGATGAGATGGCTGGATGGCATCACAGACTCAATGGACATATGTTTGGGTGAACTCCGGGTGTTGGTGATGGACAGGGAGGCCTGGCATGATGTGATTCGCAGGGTCACAAGGAGTTGGACAGGACTGAGTGACTGAACTGAGCTGAATTGAAAGTTACTAGTTGTTTTTTTAAGTTAATGTTTGCTGACTATTTTGTGACAGTTGCAATGTCTATTTCAAAATACTTTACTCAATACACTTACTGGAAGACAGTTTAAAAACTGTAGATCTATATCCTGGAGGAGGGCATGGCAACCCACTCCAGTATTCTTGTCTGGAAAATCCCATGGACAGAGGAGCCTGGCAGGCTATATAGTCAACAGGGATGCAAAGAGTCAGACAGGACTGAAATGACTTAGCATGCCGATACGCACATAGATCTGCATGTTTAAGAACAACTCATGAAAACACTGAAAAAGTACTAAGAGTCTCAATATGAAAACACCTTGAAACATAGACCTTTATCTAATTCTCCAGAATAAGGAGTACCTGGAGAGATTTTAAAAACAAAACAACATTTCCCTTCTACATGAAAGTCTTGACTATAACTCCTCCCCTTCCCTTAAAATAATAGAAATAATATTGGTCTTTTTCTTCTTGTATCTCTAAAGATCCATATTAGCCTCCCTCCCCCAATGATGAGCACTCTATACTTTAAAATTTCTCTAAGTTACAAATTAACTTTTCATATGTAAATTCCATAGAAGGAAATGGCTGAGAAGACTGATGGTCAGGAAAGAGGCAGGTGATTCAGTTAACACACACATACACACACACACACAGACACATATACACCTTCTAGTACACTGTCTAAGCACTCCTAAGTTGACCATCTCACTATAGAATTGACATATTTTGATGAGATCAAGATAAAATTTTCTCTTTTAGAAGAGGTAAAACTAATACCAACTACACTAAAAGGTATACTTAGAATATGCTAGGAAAGAGAAAATTAGGAACAGTTTTGCAATTGAGCCATGTATGTGGAGTTGAGCTATTCTGGTAGACTCTTGTTCAATGATTTAAGGTTTAATTCACAACTTTATGTTTTATACACGAATTATATCAGTGAGTAGGCCAAGCACCAGTTTCGATTAGATGGAGCCCATTAACTGTCCTTTCCTAATTCTTTTACTGTATAGTCTACTCAAAATCTGGATTATTTCCCAAAAGAACTCCATTAAGTAGGGAAAAGCTTTCTTAAGTTTGTTCCTTTCCATTTCTAAGTTTCTGTTTCTTTTTCCAAAAATGAAGAGCTGCTGCTGCTGCTGCTGCTGCTAGATCACTTCAGTTGTGTCCGACTTTGTGCGACCCCATAGACGGCAGCCCACCAGACTCCCCTGTTCCTTGGATTCTCCAGGCAAGAACACTGGAGTGGGTTGCCATTTCCTTCTCTAATGCATGAAAGTGAATAGTGAAAGGGAAGTCGCTCAGTAGTATCTGGCTCTTTGCAACCCCATGGACTACAGCCTACCAGGCTCCTTCATTCATGGAATTTTCCAAGCAAGAATACTGGAGTGGGTTGCCATTGCCTTCTCCGAATCCAACCTCATAGCAGAATATTATTTTTATAAATTATTCAGAGCTATCATTTTAAAAAATTCCAAATCCCCCCCAAAAATCCCCCCAAAATCCAGATCTTAAATATCTTTTAAGGCTATCCATTATAGGGCAAAAGTTAGTGAGACCAGTTCTCTTATGTCTGACATGGTCTAAGTACAAAATGATAGAGCAAGTCAGTCATCAAATGTGTAGAATGACATATTCATTAGAATATAGAGCAACATAAGAATAAGAAGAATAGAGGAATATATTTTTTAAAGAAAGGAAGAAAAACTCCAAAAATTTAATAGCAACTGCCTCTAAATGTAGGATTATGAATTATATTTTCTTCTTTCTCAGAATTTTCTATACCCACTAAGCTTTATTATATTTAGGGTGAGTGCAGAAAGAGCTATGATTCAGACTTCCAAAGTCAAAAAGGAAGAGGCTCAGATGTTTTCAGTTGAAAGTCATAAGATAAGTTGCTATCAGACATCCTGTATTCGACATTTTTGTTGGTGTAGGCAGCTTCCATGGAGAATGACAGGCAGATTTGCCAACATCCATAAAATAATAACTGAATTAAAATACTTGCTAGTGTTTAAACCCTAAGATTTCAGAGAAAGTAAAAAATAAAATGTAAAAGCCTTTCCAATATCCTTCCTGTAGTTCATTGTCTGAAAATCTGGAAACAGTTTTTAAACTGATTGATTCCATCCCATCAAAGTGTTTCAGTTTCTCAGAGTTTACAAAAATCGCTAAAATAGGTACTATTAATCTAGTTTGTAAAGCACATAGACTGAAGCTTTACACATTTGCATAAATTAAACCTACCATCATTGATCCAGGGGTGACCTTTGTCACTTAGCAGTTATTTTCTGATTCTCTGGACACAAAGGGAGGAGACAATGTATTCGAATGGCTCCTTGTGTCTGACATTTTGTGATCCACAGGACAGGTCTTCAGGGCACAATGAGTCAGCCCTGGGCTGTATCCTCTGTTTTATGCAGACGGTGACAGAGTACTCTCATGGGATCTCACCCTTAATTTTGTCTGCAGGCTGTGTAAATTAGGTGCTTTCATGAAGTAGAAAAATAATTTCCCAACTACATTACAACGCAAACATTTCCCCCTGAACCTAAAGTAGTTGAATCACAAAAATGGTTTGTAGCTTGGGTGGTAAGAATACAAAAACATACACAAGAAAGATGAAATTTATTCTGGAAAATATAATTTCCTAATCTGGAAAAGCCCTCAGAAATGTTAAATTATTATGATATGTTGTAGAAATGTTAAATTATATTCTGCTTGTTTTTGTCCCTTTTTTTACCTTATGATTATTAAAAATAAATTGGTTCCTTTAAAAACTTTTGAAGATTTAGTTACTTAGAGTTAGGCTTTAGGAACTTACAAAGGTTAGTGTATATGAACACAGGTGAAGGTATTATCATGAAATATTATAGCAAAGTTGAGGAGTTTCCTGTAGTAACAACAAAGTCTTTAAATTCCTCATCTCCACACCCACGATGCACCCTGATATTCTTGTGGAGAAGCTTGGGTTTTCACATCTGATTGAAACCGTAAATACAGAGTGCAGAAGCAGATCTCAGACAGAACCTCTTTGCAATTATTCAGTTATTCATCAAATATTTATGAAGTGATGACCATGTATCATGCACTGCCCCAGGGTCTGTGAGTCAAAAGATACAAGATCCTCACTTTCACAAAGTTTATTTTCTAAAGGCAAGAGACCCAGTAAACAAATATATATTTAAAACACTGAAGACTGCATTGGATGCTCCAAAGATAAGAAAACAGGCAGTATAAGAGAGTATAACTAGAGGAAGCAGCCAAGATCAAGAGGAAAAGCTATGTAGGGAGGAAATCTCCATGCTTTTAGGGTCCCTAGCTGGATCTGCAACTTAAACTGGCATAGTCTGAGGAGAAAAGCATTCACATTTATTTTATATGAAATAGGAGCCTGCTGAAGGAAATAGAGACCTGAAGAAACAGACTTGAGTATTTCATGCTAAGTTTGATGAGGAGCAGGCACCACTGGAAAAATACAATAGGTTTGAGAATGATGCTGAAAGCTCAGTTTCTCTGTACCCAGTGACAAATTAAATCTCAGAGACAGAGTTTTGGGTGAAATAGTAAAGGATCTCTACTGGTGGCTCAGATGGTAAAGAATCTGCCTGCAATGTGGGAGACCTGGATTCGATCCCTGGGTTGGGAAGATTCCCAGGAGAAGGGAATGGCTCCTCACTCCAGTATTCTTGCCTGAAGAATTCCAAGAACAGAGGAGCCTGGCAGGCCACACATAGTCCATGGAGTCGCCAAGAGTTGGACACAACTGAGCAACTTTCACTTTCACTTAGAAAAAGATAGCTTTATTGCTTTGCCAGGCAAAGGGAGATACAGTGGGTTTGTGCCCTCAAAATCATGTGTCCCCACTTGGAGAAGATAGTGACAAGTTTTACAGTAAAAGAGGGCATGATCAGCTCATGGGCATTCTTCTGATGTGTGAAAGAAGTAGGAATCAACATCATCAACCTTCAGGTTTAACCGGTCTGGGGTCTATGTGCTTGTGGGCCACATACCATAACTTCTCTCACCTGGAAGCAGGTATTTAAGTATCTGAAAAATAGCTGAAGATACTATTGTATGTATCCGTTGATGGGGAAAAACAAACTTGCCCCAAGACTGCTCTTGCTCTTTCTTCTTTTCACACATCCTCTCCCATCGAATTAACAGTTGCTTGAACCTGCCCATTGGAACTTGAGAAAGGGTGAATGAAGGCAGTTTCCTATAATCAAAGAAATGGAGGACACAGAAAGTCCTTTTGCCCAGGATCCTCACAGTATTAGTCATGTGCGCTCAGTATAATAAGCTGGGGGTATTGTCAAGTTGTGGTTTTCAGGATTCTTCCTGATGTTCCTTTGTCTTAGGAGATAAACATGTTCCTTTTCTCCAGATACAGGGAAGACACTTCTCAGATGAGAGTTTTATAACCTTTCATGGGAGATGGGAAGAGGGAAAGTTGCAGTGAGCTTTTTCTTCTACCATCTTTTCAAATTCTTTCAACTTAAAATAGTCAACATGCCAGGTGCCATATTTGGGGGTATTGTGTCTGAATTCTATCACTAGCCTTGTGAAGATCTGAGGAAGAGAATTCCAAGAAGGAGAAACATCAGGTGAAAGGACGCTGTAGCAGGAAAATGTGTGGATTTTATAAGCCATCAAACACAGTAACGAAGAGGAGGAGTAGGAAGCAAGGATGGACCACGGGACACAGGACGTCGAAAGACTTGTTAGATTTTCTTTTGAGAGAAATTTATGCAAATGCCTCTCACCATTTATGACTTTGCTTTTGAGACTCAAAGTGATCTTTGTTCAAGAAGAGGCTCTTTTTTTAAAACATATTCTAGGCTGTCCCTTTGGCCATTGATAAAAGAGAAATGAGATATAGGGAAGTCATCCTTACATATATCTGAGTTAACTTGAATTTTATCCTAACAAGAACAGCCTGTTTGTGGCCTATCAAAAACACATCAGAGAAGGTAATGGCACCCCACTCCAGTACTCTTGCCTGGAAAATCCCATGGACGGAGGAACCTGGTAGGCTGCAGTCCATGGAATCGGTAAGATTCGGACACGACTGAGTGACTTCACTTTCGCTTTTCACTTTCATGCATTGGAGAAGGAAATCGCAACCCACTCCAGTATTCTTGCCTGGAGAATCCCAGGGATGGGGGAGCCTGGTGGCTGCCATCTATGGGGTCACACAGAGTCAGACACGACTGAAGCGACTTAGCAGCAGAAGCAGCAGCAAACATACATTATACTTCTTTAATTATTAGAGAAAAGGGCACATTGACCAGAAGTAAAGAATGTCTATGTTAAAAACAAAGATTAAATATTTCCCTTCCTGGGACATCAGTGCTTAGTTAGTCTGTCCATGATAAGACTCCCATTCCAGGTGTCAAGGTAATCCTGACTCTGTGTTTGTACTGATATGGCATTTTTTGAAAACTTGAAGGCTATCTTTCAGGCTATATCCTCAGTTTGGCACAAAAACAACAACAACAACAACAAAAAGAAAAAAAAAACACCTCTTTCCCTTTCCTATCACACATTTTTAAAATTGATTTATTCTTACTGAAGGATAATTGCTTTACAGAATTATTTTGCTGTATTCTGTCAAACCTCAACATGAATCAGTTCAGTTCAGTTCAGTCGCACAGTCATGTCCGACTCTTTGTAAACCCATGAATCACAGAACGCCAGGCCTCCCTGTCCATCACCATCCCCCGGAGTTCACTCAGATTCACATCCATCGAGTCAGTGAGGCCATCCAGCCATCTCATCCTCTGTCGTCCCCTTCACCTCCTGCCCCCAATCCCTCCCAGCAGGAAAGTATTTTCCAATGAGTCAACTCATCACATGAGGTGGCCAAAGTACTGGAGCTTCAGCTTCAGCATCATTCCTTCCAAAGAAATCCCAGGGTTGATCTCCTTCAGAATGGACTGGCTGGATCTCTTTGCAGTCCAAGGGACTCTCAAGATACTTCTCCAACACTACAGTTTAAAAGCATCAATTCTTTGGTGCTCAGACTTCTTCACAGCCATAGGTATACATATATCCCTTACCTTTTGATCTTCACCCCATCTCCCTCGCCATAACACCCATCTAGGTTGATACAGAGTTCCTGTTTGAGTTTTCTGAGCCATAGAGCAAATTGCCCTTGGTTATTTATTTTAAATATGGTTGGCTTAAAGCTCAACAATCAGAAAACAAAGATCATGGCATCCGGCCCCATCACTTCATGGGAAATAGACGGGGAAACAGTGGAAACAGTGCCAGACTTTATTTTGGGGGGCTCCAAAATCACTGCAGATGGTGACTGCAGCCATGAAATTAAAAGACGCTTACTCCTTGGAAGAAAAGTTATGACCAACCGAGATAGCATGTTCAAAAGCAAAGACATTACTTTGCTGACTAAGGTCCGTCTGGTCAAGGCTATGGTTTTTCCAGTGGTCATGTATGGATATAAGAGTTGGACTGTGAAGAAGGCTCAGTGTTGAAGAATTGATGCTTTTGAACTGTGGTGTTGGAGAAGACTCTTGAGAGTCCCTTGGACTGCAAGGAGATCAACCCTGAGATTTCTTTGGAAGGATGATGCTAAAGCTGAAACTCCAGTACTTCGGCCACCTCATGAGAAGAGTTGACTCATTGGAAAAGACTCTGATGTTGGGAGGGATTGGGGGCAGGAGAAGGAGACAACCGAGGATGAGATGGCTGGATGACATCACTGACTCGATGGACGTGAGTCTGAGTGAACTCTGGGAGTTGGTGTTGGACAGGGAGGCCTGGCGTGCTGCAATTCATGGGGTCACAGAGTCGGACACGGCTGAGCAACTGAAATGAACTGAACTGAACTGAATGTAAGTTTCCACTTACTCTTTCCATACATCTCACCCTCTCCTCCCCTCTCTCCATATCCATAAGTCATTCTCTATGTCAGTTTCTCCATTGTTGCCCTGTAAGTAAATTCCTCAGTACTATTTTTCTAGATTCCTTACATATGTGTTAGAATACGGTATTTATCATTCTCTTTCTGAAGAACTGACTCAGATGCATTCTTTTTTATGGGTGAGTAATATTCTGTGGTGTATAGATACCACACTTCTTTATCCATTCCTCTGTTAAGGAGCATCTAGTCTGCTTCCATGTTTTAGCTATTGAAAAGAGTGCTGCAGTGAACAGTGGGATACATGGGTCTCTTCCAGTTTTGGTTTGCTCAGGGTATATGCCTAGAATGAGATTGCTGGGTTATGGTGGTTTTATTCTTGGTTTTTTGAGGAATCTCCATACCATCCTCCATAGTGGCTGTATCATTTCATATTCCCACCAACAGTGTAAGAGTGTTCCATTTTCTCCACAATCTTTCCAGCATTTATCATTTGTAGACATTTTGATGAGGGCCATTCTGACTGGTGTGAACTGATATCTCATTGTGGTTTTGATTTACATTTCTCTAATAATGAACAATGTTGAGCATCTTTCATGTGTTTGTTAGCCATCTGTATGTCTTCTTTTGAGAAATGTCTGTTTAGGTCTTTTCCCCACCTTTTGATTGGGTTGTTTGTTTTTCTGGTATTGAGTTGTATGAGCTGCTTGTATATTTTGGAAATCAGTCTTTGTCAGTTGTTTCATTTGTGATTATTTTCTCCCATTCTGAAGTTGTCTTTTCACCTTGCTTATAGTTTCCTTTGCTGTGCAAAAGCTTTTAAGTTCAATCAGGTCCCACTTGTTTACTTTTGTTTTTATTTCCATTACTCTAAGAAGTGGGTCAAAGAGGATCTTGCTTTGATTTATGTCATTGAGTGTTCTGCCTATATCTTCCTCTAACAGTTTTATAGTTTCTGGTCTTACACTTAGGTCTTTAACCCATTTTGAGTTTATCTTTGTGTATGGTGTTAGGAAGTGTTCTAATTTCATTCTTTCACATGTAGATGTGCAGTTTTCCCAGTACCATTTATTGAAGAGGCTGTGTTTGCCCCATTGCATATTCTGCCTCCTTTGTAAAAAATAAGGTACCCATAGGTGCATAGGTTTACTTCTCAGCTCTCTATCTTGTTCCAGTGGTCTATATTTCTGTTTTTTTTTTTTTTTTTTTTTTTTCCGCCAGTACCATACTTGCTTGATGGCTGCAGCTTTGTAATATAACCTGAAGTCAGGAAGCTTGATTCCTCCAGCTCCATTCTTCTTTCTCAAGACTGCGTTGGCTCTTCAGGGTCTTTTGTGTTTCCATCTGAATTGTGAATTTTTTTGTTCTAGTTCTGTGAAAAATGTCATTGGTATTTTGATAGGGATTGCATTAAATCTGTAGATTGCATTTGATAGTATAGTCATTTTCACAGTATTGCTTCTTCCTACCCAGGAACAAGGAATATCTCTCCATCCATTTATGTCATCTTTGATTTCTTTCATTAGTGTCTTATAATTTTCTGTGTATGGTTCTTTTGTCTCCTTAGGTAAGTTTATTCCTAGATATTTAATTCTTTTTGCTGCAATGGTGAATGAGATTGATTCCTTAATTGCTCTTTCTGATTTTTCATTTTTAGTATATAGAAATTCAAGTGATTTCTGTGTATTGATACTGTACCCTGCAACTTTGCTAAATTCACTGATTAGCTCTAGTAATTTGCTGATACTCTCTTTAAGGTTCTCTATGTACAATATCATGTCATTTGCAAACAGTGAGAGCTTTACTTCTTTTCTGACCTGAATTCCTTTTATTTCTTTTTCTTCTCTGATTGTTGTAGCTAGCACTTCCAGAACTCTGCTGAATAATAGTGGTGAAAGTGCTGACCCTTGTCTTGTTCCTGATCTTAAAGGGAATTTCTTTCAGAGTAATGTTTGTTGTAGGCTTATCACATATGGCCTTTACTATGCTGGGGTAGGTTCCTTCTATGCTCATTTTTTGAAGAGTTTTAATCATAAATAGGTGCTGAATTTTGCCAAAGGCTTTTTCTACATCCATTGAGATGATCCTGTGGTTTTTATCTTTCAACTTGTTAATATGGTGTATCACATTGATTGATTTTCATATATTATAGAATCCTTGCATCCCTGGAATAAACCCAACTTGATCATGGTGTACGAGCTTTTAGAATTGTTGCTGAATCCTGTTTGCTAAAATTTTGTTTAGGATTTTTGAATCTACATTCATCAGTGATATTGGCTTATAGTTTTCTTTTTTGTGTGTTGTCTTTGTCTGGCTTTGGTATCAGAGTGACGGTGGCCCCATAGAATGAGTTTGGAAATGTTCCTTGCTCTGCAATTTTTGGAAAGAGTTTTAGAAGGAT
Source organism: Aepyceros melampus (assembly GCA_006408695.1). Lineage (NCBI taxonomy): Eukaryota > Metazoa > Chordata > Mammalia > Artiodactyla > Bovidae > Aepyceros > Aepyceros melampus. Next base: position 146,632 of record SJXQ01008156.1, read on the forward strand.
ACACAGTAGCTCTTCTCTAAATGTTTGATAGAATTCTCCTGTGAAGCCATCTGGTGCTGGCTTTTGTTTTGGGGGAGATGTTTTTATCACTACTTCAATTTCAGTGCTTGTAATTGGGTTGTTCATAATTTCTATTTCTTCCTGGTTCAGTCTTGGAAAATGGAACTTTTCTACAAATCTGTCCATTTCATCCAGGTTATCTATTGCATTGCCATATGGTTGTTTTTATAATCCTTTGTATTTCTGCATTGTCTGTTGTAACCTCTCCTTTTTCATTTCTAGTTTTGTTGATGTAATTCTTCTCTCCTTTTTTCTTGAGGAGTCTGGCTAAGTGTTGGTCAATTTTGTTTATCTTCTCAAAGAACCAGCTTTTAGTTTTATTAACCTTTCCTATTGCTTCTTTCATTTCTTTGTCTTTTATTTCTGCTAGGATATGTATGATTTCTTTCTTCTGCTAATTTTTTTTTTTCTTCTTCTTTAAGTTGCTTTAAATGTACAGGTAGGTGTCTCTTTGTTGTTTCTCTGCTTTCCTGAGGTGAGAGTGTGCTGCTGTGAACTTCCCTCGTGGAACTGGTTTTGCTGCATCCCATAGATTTTGAGTTGTCGTGTTTTCATTGTCATTTTTGTGTAAGATTCTTTTTTATTCCCTTTTTGATTTCTTCATTAAACTGCTAGTTATTTAGAAACTTGTTGTTTAATCTCCATATGTTTGTGTTTCTTACATTTTTTTTTTCTTATTTTGGTATCGAGTCTCATAGCATTGTGGTCAGAGAAGATGTTTGATACAATTTCAATTTTCTTAAATTTACGAAGTTTGATCTGTGACTCAGGATATGGTATTCCTGGAGAATGTTCTATGTACACTTCAGAAGAAGGTGTGTTCTTCTGAATTTGGATAGAATGTCCTATAAATATCAGTGAGATCCATCTCATCTAACACATCATTTAAGACTTGTGTTTCCTCATTAATTTTCTGTTTTGACGGTCTGTCCATTGGTGTGAGTACAGTGTTAAAGTCTCCTACCACTATTGTGTTACTGTCAATTTCTCACTATGTGATACTCCCTAGGGTTAATTCTCTGGTAGTCTAGGGTCTTGGAGTCAGTGCTCCCACTCCAAAGGCTCAGGGTTTGATCTCTGGTCAGGATCAAAGATTTCAGAAGTGGTTTGTTATGTCACTAAAGGAGAGTAAAACAAATATCCAAAAGCGAGAAACCAAAGATGAACCCCAGACAAATGGCAGTTGCAAAATTAGGCAAATAATAGTTAAAATCATGGACTATACACATATACACATACACCCATGAGCAAGGTGAAAATAGTCCAACAAAAATAAAGTATAGTAGATTGATCTGGTGGACAAAGGAAATAAAAAATTATATTGACCAGTTAAGAACAAAACTAACTTAAGCACAAACTGGAAAACAAAACTTAAACAAGGTGCCAAGGGGGAATAAAGCATTGAAAACAAAACTAACAAATATGTTGAGAGGAAAGGAAAGAAGGAAAGAATAGATATGCAAAGTTAAATAGAGGTAGATGAAGAAGATTTATATACATTAAAGATTAACTGCGAGGGGAAAAGTACAGTAGGAAAGGCAAAAAAGGAACAAACACAGAAAAATAGAATAGGTTTTTAAAAAGTAAAAATTAAAATTATACAAAAGAGTAAAGCAAATAAAATGGAAGAAGAAAGACAAAAGGGGGGAGGGGGGAAGAAAACTCCATAAAACTGCAAAAGCCCAATGGAGAGGCAAGTGTCATACAAAAAATAGAAAGTGTGGCTGAATATACACATATACATATACACCTATAAGCAAAGTCAAACAGTTAAACAAAAATTAAGTAGAGTAGATTGACCCAGTGAACAGAGGAAATCAAAAATTATATCTACCAGAACAAAATTAATTAAAATACAAACTGGAAAACAAAACTAAAGCAAGGTGCCAGTTGGGGAATAAAGCAGTGAAAAGAAAACTAATAAATATGCTGAAAGGAAAGGAGAGAAAGAAAAGAAATAATAGATATGCAAAGTTAGATAGAGGAAGATAAAAATGATTTATATACATTAAAGATTAACTGCAAGGGGAAAAGAACAGTAGGAAAAGCAAGCAAAGGAATAAATGTAGATAAAGTAATAATAGATTTGAAAAATTAAAATATGAAATTAAAAAAAAAAGAG
>SJXQ01008157.1:0-95336 GCA_006408695.1 Aepyceros melampus
AAAAAAAAAAGAAAAGAAGATCATGGCATCTGGTCCCATCACTTCATGGGAAATAGATGGGGAAACAGTGGATACAGTGTCAGACTTTATTTTTTGGGGCTCCAAAATCACTGCAGATGGTGATTGCAGCCATGAAATTAAAAGACGCTTACTTCTTGGAGGAAAAGTTATGATCAACCTAGACAGCATATTCAAAAGCAGAGACATTACTTTGCTGACTAAGGTCCATCTAGTCAAGGCTATGGTTTTTCCAGTAGTTATGTATGGATGTGAGAGTTGAACTGTGAAGAAGGCTGAGCGCCGAAGAATTGATGCTTTTTAACTGTGGTGTTGGAGAAGACTCTTGAGAGTCCCTTGGACTTCAAGAAGATCGAAGCAGTCCATTTTGAAGGAGATCAGCCCTGGGATTTCTTTGGAAGGAATGATGCTAAAGCTGAAACTCTAGTACTTTGGCCACCTCATGCAAAAAATTGACTCATTGGAAAAGAGTCTGATGCTGGGAGGGATTGGGGGCCGGAGGAGAAGAGGACGACACGGGATGAGATGGCTGGATGGCATCACTGACTCGATGAACAAGTGAGTCTGAGTGAACTCTGGGAGTTGTGATGGACAGGGAGGCCTGGCTTGCTGCGATTCATGGGGTCGCAAAGAGTCGGACAGGACTGAGCAACTGAACTGAACTGAGCCTATCCAAGAAGCTACTCAAGGTTACTTGGAACAAACTGTTCTAATGAGCAAGGGAAGTTTCATAGAAAGTGGAGAAATAGCATCTAACAGGCCAGTCTGGTCTATAATTGAAAAAAAAAAGGAAAGGTAACACTAAATGTGCTGTAAGGCAAAGGGACACAGCCAACATTGGTCTTGATGAACAGACTAGTGTTAGCAACTGTATTCATTTGTAAGAAATTGTTTTATAGATGATGTCAGTTCAGTCGCTCAGTTGTGTCTGACTCTTTGCGACCCCATGAATCACAGCATGCCAGGCCTCCTGTCCATCACCAACTCCCGGAGTTCACTCAGACAGAACTGAGCGACTGAACTGAACTGAACTGAATGCCTATATACGGAATTTAGAAAGAGGGTAATGATGAGCCTAGATATGAGACACCAAAAGACACACAGATGTAAAGAACAGTCTTTTGGACTCTGGGAGAAGGCAAAGGTGGGATGATTTGAGAGGGTAGCATTGAAATATGTATATTTTCATATATGAAGTGGATTGCCAGTTCAAGTTTGATGCATGAGACACAGTGCTCAAGGCTGGTGCACTAGGATGACTTTGGGGGATGAGATGGGGAGAGAGGTGGGAAGTGGGTTCTGGATGGGGAACACGTGTGTGCCCGTGGTTGATTCATGTCAATGTTTGGCAAAAACCACTACATATTGTAAAGTAATTAAGCTCCAATTAAAATAAATAAATTAATTAAAAATATTTTTGACATAAATTTTAGCAATATTTTCCTAGATCTGTCTCCAAGGTGAAAGAAATAAAAACAAAAACAAACAAATGGGACCTAATCAACCTTACAAGGTTTTGCATAGCAAAGGAAAATATTAATAAAATGAAAAGGCAACCTACAGAGTGGAAGAAAATATTTGCAAACTATGGGAACAACAAGGAGCTATTTTCAAAATATACAAACAATTCATACAACTCAATATTAAAAAATATAAATATAAACAACTCAGTCAACAAATGGACATAAGTCTGGATTCCCTGGTATAACAGTGGATAGGAATCTGCCTGCCAATTCAAGGGACACAGGTTCAATCCCTGGTCTGGGAAGATTCCACACACCACTGAGCAACTAAGACCATGAGCTACAACAACTTGGCCCCTGCTCTAGAGCCCACATGCCATAACTACTGAAGCCCAAGTACCCCAGGGCCCACAAGCTGCAGCTACTGAACCTGTGTGCCAGACTCCTGACGCTCGCACACCCAGAGCCTGTGCTCCTCAAGAGAAGCCACTGCATCGAGCGGCCCACACACTACAATAAAGAGTGGCTCCTGCTCGTCTCAGCTAGAGAGAGCCTGCACAAAGCCAGGAAGACCCAGCACACCCAAAACAAATACATATTGGGCACAAGTTCACAAGAGGCATTTCTTTTTAAAAAAAGGCATACAGATGGCCAAACAAACACATGAAAAAATGATCAATACTGCTAATTATTAGAGTATTACAAATCAAAACTTTAATGAGGTATCACCTCACACTAGTCAGAATGGCTATCATCAAAATGTCTACAAATCATAAATGCTGTAGAAGGTGTGGAGAAAAGGGGGCATTCCTATACTGTTGGTGGGAATGTAACTTGGTGAAGGCTCTATAGAAAACGTAATACCAGCATTGCATTCTGACATTGTATCATTGTATTCTGTTTATTTATCTTGGCTCCTCATGTTTGACGTGAATTAGATTACCTTCTTTAGATTGTGTATATATGTATTTGCCTCCATTTTGAAGGCCTTGTTTGTGTTTAACTGTTCAAGTGCTTATTCAGATAAGTGTAAATTAAACATTTACCTATTTCCAAATATTCCAAATCTTAGACATTACTCCATTAAGTGAAAGTGAAAGTGCTAGTTGCTTAGTTGTGTCTGACTCTTTGCACCCTTATGGACTATAGCCTGCCAGACTGCTCTGTCATGGAATTCTCCAAGCAAGAATACTGGAGTGGGCGGCCATTCCCTTCTCCAGAACATCTTCCTGACCCACGGATCAAACCTGGGTTTCCCATATTACATGCAGATTCTTTATGGTCCGAGCCACCAAGGAAGCTGTGTGTGTGTTTAGTTGCTTAGTCATGCCCGACCCTTTGCAACCCTATGGGCTGTAGCTCATCAGGCTCCTCTGTCCATGGGATTTTCTAGGCAAAGATACTGGAGTAGTTTCCCATTTCCTTCTCCGGGGGATCTTCCCAACCCATTGATTGAACCTGGGTCTCTTGCACTGCAGATTCTTTACCAAGTGAGCTACCAGGGAAGCCAACACTCTATTAAGTATGTTAAGGGAATCAGAGCAAACCATACACTTAGATGCCTCTACAATATAGAGATTCATAAAAGTGGAAAAGAAAATGATGACCAAGAACTTTAAAACGTTTGGCAAAAATAAACAAAAAAAAAAAAAAAAGAAAGATTAGAGAATTAGCTTGTAGTACACCTCTACCTCTATAAGCAATAGTTACAAAGTATGGACAAAATAAAACTAAACATAATAAAAAATCTTTAAAAATCAGACTGTTTTTTGGAAGACAGTCAGAATTGGTTGGAAGAAATCTGCAGCATTGTCTTCTCCATTATTTGAGGCTAAACCTGAAGGTGATAGCAGTTTAAGTGGTGGTGGCTCAGGGAGACTAAATCTCCCATAGAAATTACATCCCACTGTCTTTCTAAAACCAGAGCAAGGAATTTCACAGCAACCAGAGACACTAAAATAAGAATGAGGAACTCCAGAAAAGATAGGCATCAGAAGAGGAACCTAAGTTTTATATAAATTAAGGCCAAGTTTTAGGTTAAATCCTAAAGCATGCCAGTACAAGCTAAAATTGAAAGTAGTTTACAGTGAAGCCTTAAAGGACTAAACTGAGGACACCTTCCTGAGGATACCTTCCACTACAGGCTTGGCCAAGGCTAAGCTTGAATTGAATCAAAACCAAACAAAAACAACACACGTAAGAAGAATGCAGTAGTTGAATCATGAGTGTACACAACATTAATATTCACATTGTGCAGGACAGAGCAAAAATCACTAAACTTAAGAAGAGTAAAGAAAATGTGACCCATTTTCAAGAGAAAAGAAACTTAATACATGGTAACCCCATGATGATTTTATCAGACAATGACTAAAAAGTAGCTATTAGAACTCAGCTCAGTGAAGTAAAGAAAGATAGAGTAAATGAAAATATAAAATCAGAATAGAATAATAAAAAACATAAGGACCAAAATAAAATTTTATTATTAAAAAATAGATACTAACAAGAATATAATATATTGATTATTAATTAATTAATTAATTAAGACAGATCAATAGAAATTATCCAACTAGACAGAAATGCAAAAATTTTCACAAAATGAAGAGAACCTCAGTGGCCTATAGGATAGCATCAAATGTCTGACATGCAGGTCACAAAATTTTGTTGAGGAAAGGAAAGTTAGGATAAGTAGAAAAAACTGCTTAAAAAAACTAATGGCCCCAAACTTCTCATATTTAATGAAACTGTATAAATTTAAGTTTCAGGAATCATGGAGAACCCCATGCACTGATAAATTCAGAGAACAAGGTACAGGTATATCATAGGAAAACTGGTTAAAATGAAAGGCAAAGAATAAATCTTAAGAAGTCAATGAAGAATAAATCTTAAGAAGCAAATGACATACAGGGCAACATTTATTTTAAATTACAATGGGCTTCTCTTCTGAAACTACAAATGATAGAAGACAGTAGAGCAACATTTTTAAAATGCAGAAAGAAAACATGTGTGTGTGTGTGTGTGTGTGTGTGTGTGTGTGTTAATCACTCAGTTGTGTCCAACTCTCTGTGACTTCATGGTCTGTAGCCCACTAGGCTCCTGGGCAAGAATACTGGAGTGGGTTTCTATTCCCTTCTCCAGAGGATCTTCCCAGCCAAGGGACTGAACCTGGGTCTCTGGCCTTGCAGGTGGATTCTTTACTGTCTGAGCCACCTGAGAAATATGATTAAGAGCAAATGATTCTTAACTAAGAGAAGGAAATAAATTGACTTAAAATTGAACAGTTTGAGCAGACAACTAAAAACATATACTCATGGCAAATGAACACATGAAAAGATAATTAACATTATTATTTATCAGGGAAATGCACATTAAAACCATAATGAGATACTGCTACTCACTCATCAGAGTGGCTAAAATTAAAATATGACTATAATAACTGTAGGCTAGGATGAAGAGAAAATGAAACTTTGATATATTATTTTTTAAACTCCTTAATTGAAAGAGTTTAAGGTTTAGAGAACATTAAAATGGCAGAAATCTGTTTTTATCAAATAGTTAAAACCTGGCATGAAAATATATACACAAAACCAGCCAAAAAGGCAAAGAAGAAATTTACATAGATGTAATGTGAGGAAAATGTAACTCATTTCTTTAAACACACACATAAAAGGTGAGGAAATAGACTATCTGATGAATCTCTGAAATAATGAATTACTGAAAAATCTCTACTGCTATCACTTTGGAACATTCTCATACATCTCATTTACATTAGTGAGAAATGCAATTTGGAGAAGGAATGATGACAATTTTTCTTTCACAATTTTTATCTTATTTCCAGTGACAATGTAAATAGTTTTCTTCCTCAGCCCCCTCACATTAGTCTGCCATTCCTATTTCTAACACACGCTAAAATAATAAGCTATGGACTAAGGTAGATCATGCTTGTGATTTGAGATCATTCACTCTGTAACTTCAGGAGCTTAAGCAAATATCTATCACCTTGAGTTTTATGTCCCTCATCTGTAAAATGGTAATCTTAGCACACACAGCATTTGGGATAGACAGCAGCCCACCAGGCTCCCCCATCCCTGGGATTCTCCAGGCAAGAATACTGGAGTGGGTTGCCATTTCCTTCTCCAGTGCATGAAAGTGAAAAGAGAAAGTGAAGTCACTCAGTCGCGTCTGACTCTTAATGACCCCATGGACTGTAGCCTACCAGGCTCCTCCATCCATGGATTTTCCAGGCAAGAGTACTGGAGTGGGCTGCCATTGCCCTCTCCAATACAGAGTAGAAGCTAAGTAAATAGTGTACTTATTATTACTGACCACCCTGACACCCATCAGCAAAAACAACACACTTTCAGTTCCAGTCCATTTGACATATTTAATATCAAAAATTCTAAACATACAACAATGGAAATATTCTATACTCTACCATGTGCATATCTACTCCCTTCCAACATGCCAATGCTAAATCTCACAGCTCAAAATGTTTGTTTTTTTTTAATATCGATTGAAACAAAAGGGTTTTTTTTTTTTGTCTTGTTGAGTTCCTGCCACAAAGTAAGATTTCAGGACCAATGTCTTACTGAATTAATATATTAAGAGAAGTTCCCTAAACAAAGAAGCCAGTAATTACAGTATAAAGTGTCACAACAGAACTAATTTGAAAACTTCAGATCAACCCCGATACCTCAGGGTAGATGAGTCAAGCCTTAACAAAGACGTCTCGGAAAAACATTTGCTGTTATTGTTCAGTTGCTAAGTCATGTCTGACTCTTCGTGCCCCATGGACTATAGTGCACCAGGCTCTTCTATCTGGGATTTTCCAGGCAAGAACTTTGGGATGGGTTGCCATTTGCTTTATCAAGGGATATTCCCAGACCAGGGATCAAATCCCCGTCTCCTATATTAGCAGACAAATTCTTTGCCAGTGAGCCATCAGGGAAGCCCCTCAAAATATCTAACATCATTTTAAATGAACTGTATTTGTTTCTTCTCAAAAGTCAATTAAAAAACCCAACAGCAAGAGAAGCATCTTATTTTTACTGAAAAGAAAAGTTTCTGAGGAAAACTGTCACCTATTAATTTATAAATTCAAATGTTTTTACTGGTTCTTATTTAACATGACATATTTTTGTCCCTCCCTATTAAATGCCTAAGAATAAAAATCTGAATTACTGTTAATAGTCAGTGAGTTGGGGAAACTTTAAATACTCTGGGTAAATTTCAACAAAAGTGCATTGCTGTATCTGTCTCCCTTTGTAATTCCTTGAAGCTAATGTTTATAAGCCTTGCCTTCTTATAACCACCCTTGCAGTTAGATACTCAATACAATTCTCTGGAAGGATTTCACTGCTTTTCAGATATTCTTACCCAATATATTTGGCATAAATATTAGACTCACTTTGCACAGTTATTTTTTGTAGTCCTATTTGGCATATCACTAGACAGGAATGTCAAAGTTTAAGTGATGAAGTCTTATAGTTCTCTGGGTGAGTTACAAGGTAACACTTAGGCATTTTTGTGAGTCGTTCAATAAATTCTCCATTGAAACTTCAAGGCAAGTATGTCGAATTGCCCTTGAAAATGATTTACCATATCCTACTACTCACTTTTCCCATAATTCGATTCTTTCTCAAATTAAATATACTTTTCTGGTTTGTAAAATAACACTGGTTTTTAAAATAAAATGTAAGAATAAAATAAATCATTCTCTGAACAGGTGAAATTAAGAAATCAACAAGAAGGCAGTGCAGTAAAGTATCTTAGTTCTTGAAATCTATTAGGTATTTTTGTGCACCTATCATGTGTTGGGCTTCCATGGTGGCTCAGACGGTAAAGCATCTGTCTGCAATGCAGGAGACCCAGGTTCAATCCCTGGGTTGAGGAGATCCCCAGGAGAAGGAAATGGCAATCCACTCCAGCACTCTTGCCTGGAAAATGCCATGGACGGAGGAGCCTGATAGGGCTACAGTCCACGGGGTCACAAAGAGTCGGACACGACTAAGTGACTTCACTTTCACTTTCACCATGTATTAAGAACTTCTCTAAACTCTTGGAGATATGGTGGAAAATAAAATAAAGCCTCTGCTGCCAAGAAGTTTCCATTCAGTTCAAGAATCCCATGGAACTGGGATAAACTTTTCATCTTAATGCAATGCAAACAATTTTGCAAAAGACCTTTTTTTAGTTTGTTGTATCTGAAGAAACAGGAGTCAAAGCATTTACAATAATGAAATTATCATATAAAATAGTTATTTCTAAGACTTTTTCAGCGTCTTGAAACCTTTATATAATCCTTTTACCATCTAAGATTAAAAACAAATATATACTGTTGGTTCTGTCTTTGTAGCTGCACTGAAGCATTGTGAGGGACTTAGAATGGGATTATTTTTAAGCTTATTGAGTCTAAATAACAAATTACCAATTTAGTACCTGGAAGTCAAGAAAAGATGATTGTGGTCAGGTCAGATTAAACTCAAACCCTGAACAGTTTCCATCTGATGGGCATACTTATAAAATGCAGGACAGTTTTATCAATATCATTTTTCTACTTCATTAGCTTTATTTAGCCTGGAGGCTACAGAGCGGGACCACAGATCTCTTTACCATTAGTCCACTTCTATCAAGCTGTGAGGAAAATGACAAGAAAACTTCATTAAGCCCTAAAGGGCAAGTATGAATAGATGCACTTCCTTTCCCAGACTTCACCTCCAGAACTCTCTGATGATACTTAAGCTACATTCAAAGAAGCATGCACTTTAATTAATAGAAATTTTCACTTACTCTCTTTCTATTGAATCTCCAGGAATTGTACTAATTTTTTCCAGTGGGGAAAAATTAGAATTTGTGATCAGCCAATTAGATCATGTGATTATTTAATAGACAAAATGATCTAGCTTATATCTCCTAAATCCAATATGGAACCAGCCATGCAGATAAATTTTCATGCTTGAGACACAAAATTATTAAAGTAAACTTAAACTTTACAGACCAGGAGAGCAGAGGGGAAATTTTTCATGTGGGTCCAATTGTACTTCTCCAATCGTTTCTCACTACACAGGATTTTAGCTAGACTAAGGTTTCCCATGGTAGTTCAACTAAAAACTATTAGACTCTTAATTCTCAGTTTCATTAACTCCTTTTTAAGAGAGTAAAATAAGATTAAGCTGAATCTGACTCGGATATTGAAACATGTTTCTCAGGCTCTCGTGTCACTTGCATTAGCATTAATATTCGAAAATGTTTCTTCAAGGCTGAATTAAAATCACCATCATCATCATTGACTCTAGTCCTTCCTATCACCTATTTCCTTAAGAAAATATGTATCAGGGGATTAGTCTAGAGATAGAGGAAATTTGACAGAGTTGTCTAAAGTTTTGGCCTTCAGGTAAAATCTGAAATGGATGTCTTGACATATCATAACATTGACCCACCTGCTACATAAACTTTTCTCTTGAGGGAAGTCAGAATAAGGAATCCCAATTGGCCAACTACAGTACTGAGCGCCAATATTAATAATGCATTGCTGCTTGCCTAGGAACTTACAAGCTATTATACCTTTAAAAAGAGTAATCATGTAATTCCCCCCTTATAGCCACAATTCCCTGTTCAGTTCTTTCCTTAGAATGGCATTAGACAGAGAGCTCCTCTGTCTGAAAGCTTCTTTCTATTTGATATAGTAGCTGACAGCACTTCAGGGGAAGCAGGGCATCTTTAAAGTTTCGGTATCTTTTCAAACAATCCTTCTTGACTTCCCCTGCCCGTTGGCTACTAAAAATCTGAAAGGCGCTCAGCAAAATCAACTTGCAATTTCAAAGAATTTACTGATTTCAAGTCAACTTTGTTTAAAAACAATTTAAATACAGTTCAGCATTCAAAAAATATAAATTCACACATTACAAATAACCTGAGGGCAGCCCCAGAATTTCTGGAGTGCTGAGAGAATGAGGCAGCCGAATGTGCAGAGAACCCAGAAGCAATGCATTCTTGAGGACAGGGCCACAGTGTTAACTCAAAGCATCCTGCCACTGAACAAACCTCAAAAGCCACCAAATCAGCTTTCCCCTTCATACCATCTAGTATGCACTGCTGCTGCTGCTGCTGCTAGGTCGCTTCAGTCGTGTCCGACTCTGTGCAACCACAAAGATGGCAGCCCCCCAGGCTCCCCCATCCCTGGGATTCTCCAGGCAAGAACACTGGAGTGGGTTGCCATTTCCTTCTCCAATGCATGAAGGTGAAACGTGAAAGTGAAGCCGCTCAGTCGTGTCTGACTCTTCGCAACCCCATGGGCTGCAGCCCGGCAGGATCCTCCGTCCATGGACTTTCCAGGCAAGAGTACTGGAGTGGGCACTATGGCCTCTCAAAAGATATGTCAGCCCTGAAGCTTCTCTTTCCATGTAAATGAATTATGCCGACAATCCTGTAAAAGGACTTAACTTAGTAAACAATTAAGCTGATGCAAAGGTATTAAAAATTGCAGGCAGGAAGTGAGGAAAACATAAGGAGAGAGAGGTCGAAGGTAGTGCTCAAGAGACTAGGAGAGTAGGAATAAAGGGAAGGGAGAACATATGTTTAATTATTTCAAAGAGACTACGTCCAAATAAGCTGGATTGATGAAAGATGAAAGTTATCCTTAAAGTGTTTCCTTTAACCCATCCATTCAATTATGTATTTTAATTATGAATCTCTTGTTATGTGTTGACACTGTCCTCATATTGAGGGAAAAACATAACAAAGAAATATAATCTCCTTACTTTCAAGGTTCCTATAATCTTATGGAGGGGATAGAAAACATGACTGGTAGATTGAAAGATGATAGATAGACTCCAGATTATTTGCACTGACTAAAGAAATGGAAGACTGGGGTAGGGAATTATTGAGAAGATGAATTTAGGGAGAGATATGAAGTAGTATGTCAGTGGAGGGGATCTGTGGAGAAGCCAATCCAGTCAGAGGCAAAAGCCATAGCAAAAATATGAACAGGGCAAACCATAATCTGAAACTAAAGCAAGGTCTAAAGTGGCAGAAATGTGATGTACACAGGAACTTGATGGAAGAGGAAATACAGGCAACTTGGGATCAGATTTTGGAGGATTTTATCACAATTTATCACAAAATATAAAAATATGTTTCTTTTAATATCTTGGGAATTATACGGCAACAAAACATCTAAAATTGTAAGTGCTTTTTATCAACTCTTCAACTATAAAAATAAAATTCTGATTATGTAGTACATAGTATAAACAATGGAGGAGAGAGGAAAACAAAAATCAACAGCATTCACAGACTACTGCAATCACGTAAGAGAGGATTAACACAAAGAGCCTGGAGTGGAGGCACCTCTCTCCTCAAACTTGCCTAATGTAAAATTTGTTTGGAATTCTTACTAAACACACACCTTTCCATGGATCTGTCATAGGATCAAAGATATTTTATGCTTGTTAGTGTGAGATGAAGCTTGGGAATTTGTTGAATAAGTATTTCAGATAATTTTTACCCTTAGGGGAACTGGGGAAAAAAACTAAGGTAGAGGGCATGGGCCTGTAATCATGGTTACTTATGAGGAAACTCAAGCAAATAATTGTGCTAAGGAGTTGCAGGGGCATGCAGATATGAAAAGACCCCATTTTAATAACATGTTGTGTAATCTAAATATAATTAAGAGGTCAAGTGGGTCGGATGTTTTGTGGATTTAATTGCTTGTAAAATTAGATGATTGCGGTAGGACAGGTAGCAAAGAAACGAGTAGACTTAGGTTTTGAAATATAGCTTAAGGAATTGTAGCACAAAACGGATTGTCTTTTGGTAATGCTTTCCCCATTCATGGTGGCTTTTTAATGCTAAGGTTACAAATAGAGGTCATAAACATTTATGTTTCCCACATAAAAGTTAGTGAAAATGCCAGATTTAATATTTATATGCCTAGATTCCTCTCTTTCTTGGCAGGAAAAGTTTCACATTTAAAAGTAAATACATCTCAGTGAGATACAGACATTTACTTCTTTTCCTTGTCTTGAAGGTCTATTTCCTCTGACTTAGCGGGATATGCAGAAAATTGGATCTTATCAAATTTTTGAGATATCTGCTTAGGAGAGGTTTCTTTGAGCTCACACTGTTCCCTTGTGTTTGGAGCTCCGGCCTGTCTTAACACTTGCTGCTCCTGCCACCATAAAGTGTGATGCTGAAATTGCTTTATCTCCTAGAGGACACGTGCTTGATAGAATGATGCTCCAGCTTCAGATCTACCCATGCTGACATGGACAAGGTCTATGAAAGGTCCTCCGTCGTTTGAGTTTCTCCATGACTATAGCACCAGGCTCTGCTGATACCAAATACATTGCCTTAATATAGTGTGACAAGTTCAAATGTTTTTTTTGATATGGAAGGAGATAAAGTTTTCTGCTTAAAATAAATTTTTAGGATTCAAAGTACAAAATCAGAGGTTCGCTCTTTGTAAGAGACGATACTTTGAGTTATGAGTTTATCCTTCCGTTCCTAAATTGAAGTCCCTTTTCTCAGCTGCTGAATGTCTAAAGAGAGTCCATCTTCAAATACCATACACTCTAAAAAACTTTCTGTTTACTTGATTGGATTACTCCCCTTTCCTGTCAATGTTTCCCAAAGTTTGTTTCTTCAATTTTTCAAATTAAATCAAAAGCTTTCCTATATTGCTCAAGGGAATACTGAAGTTCTGAAGAACAATGTAGTGTCTAGCCAATTCCAGAAGGATATATTTCTGTGAAATTGCCCCTTGTATTTAGAAATAGCTGATTAAGCTTAAGATTGTTGTTTGATTTCTTAAGTGATTTTCATTGCAGTCTGCCAGACTATAAATGGAGTTGTTCTATTTCCTTACTGCACTTTATTCCATGATGCCATTCTATTTTACAATTTTTAGAGGAAGGAGTCTCTAGAATATCCATTTTAGGAAATGCTTGATTAAAGCAAAAAATTATTTTAAAATACATCATTACTATATAAATCAATTACCTTAAAATAAAAAAACACAGAGGAAGACAAGTTTGCATATAATCTGAAGTTTTATTTTTTAACCATAGTAATAGTAATTGTGTTAGTCACTCAGTTGTGTCTGACTCTGTGAGTCCATGGACTGTAGCCTGTCAGGCTCCTCCATCCATGGGATTCTCCAGGCAAGAATACTGGAGTGGGTTGCCATTCCCTTCTCAGGGGATCATTCTGACCTGGGGATTGAACCTGGGTCTCCTGCATTGCAGGCAGATTCTTTACCATCTGAGCCACCAAGAAAGCCCCCCCCCCCCGCTTTTTTTCTTTTGGTAACCATATCCACTTCAAATATTTGACCTTCCTTCATTATCTGGGTTTAAACAATATATTTCTAAATATATGTTTATATGTATTCACTGAAATAAATACAAGTGAATTTATTACTTCATTACTGAGATGACCATAAATTTATAACAAATACAGCTGATGGTTCAAACTGTTTGTCATCTTTAGAGGAATCATACAGGACCACATCTCAATACAATGTATCTTTGGAGGAAAGGTAAATTATTTCTCCACTGGATTTCTCCAAATTCTCATCTTCCAGTGGCCAAATACCTATGCATTTCTAGGATATATATTGGTCCTCCAGGCAGCCAGAAGTTTCTCTTTGCAAGTCAAATTTAGCCATTATTCAAGAATCCAGTAAGGGCATGGAGACAGTGGCTCCATATGAGGTTATATCCTTGTTCTTAAATGATGGCTTATAATGCTTGATTAAGTGAAACAGAATTTGTTCTCAAACATGGCACAAGAGATTTGGACGTGGTTGCACAATCAGCTGCTCTAATGCTATCAATATTCTTACCGAATTTATAAAAAGCAGTGATTTAAGAGGGAAAAGAAAGAGCTTACTCATGTGTCCATCAGAGAAGAAAACATTAAAAATATCATCAACAATTTCAAGTTAATAACCACAATCAAATTTCCTTAATCTGTCTATTCAAATCTGTGTAAATAATTCTCTTTCCTCTGGGTCTTAGGTCAGTAGTTTGCTTTCAAGAAGTTTATCTGATTCTGATCTAAAACACATTCTGGAAAGCCTATTCTAGACCTTGGTATTGTTGAAAATTGTCTGAGCAATGTCTGTTCAGATCCTTGTGCCAAGACTTCTTTTGAGTTACAATTAATTTTTAGTGTTTTTTTTTTTTCTTCTTTTCATTTTTATTATAGTAAAACATATATACCATGAGAGCAAGCCTTTGGAATTTTTAAGTGTAAAGTATTGTGAACTAAACACACACTGTTGTTTAGTGGATTCTAAAACTTATTTGTCTTGTATAACTAAAATTTATACTCACTCAATAGCAATACTGCATTTCCTTCTTCACCTGCTTCCTGGCAACCACTATTCTACTTTCTGCTTTCTATGAGTTTGTTACTTTAGATATTTCATATGAGTAGAAACTGTGGCTTATTTCAGTTAACATAATGTCTTATAAATGTTGTCACATATGAAAGCATTTTCTTCCTTTTTAAAGTTAAAAATATTCTATTCTATGCATGTATATGTTTCATATCTATATCTATCATCTATCTATATATATACACTGTATTTTTTATCCATGTATCTATTGATAAGACATTTAAAATGGAACTACCACATGATCCAGCAATCTCAATTTCAGGCATTTTTCTGAAAGAATTGAAATTAAGATCTTGAAAACTATTATTTGAAGCACTGACTTCTAAGAGTATTTGGTATAGCACTTCCATAAGATCTGCAACTGATCTTTAGCTGAAGTTCAGCTTATGTTTCATAATTTATAAACAACTTTTAGGCAAATATGAGAGGAAAACAGTAACTATTTTCTGATGGTAGAACTGAATGTCTGTGATAAACTGATTATAATAACCAATAATAGAAGTAAGGACAGTAATATTCTTTATTGGGATACAATAAAAGTACTTCATAAAGATTTGATTGACTTTACCTTCAAGGATAAACACATATTTTGGAGAATGAGGCCATATAAAACTACCAGGGCTGATATCTAAACTGCATGACCTTTAAAATATGTCTATATTAGTAACATTTTCTTCCCCAACAGAAACTGAAGTTACCGTTATATCCACTGTCCTATTTCTAGGCTGCTTCTAAATTAGAATGTGAGAAATACCGGAAGTTGATCACACCCAGTGCATGAAAACAGACACTGCTCCACTGGTTCTCATAATACTCTGGAAGCTATGGTAGGCTACAATACAAAGAATTATACCCACTCTTAGTCTTTACTCTAGAATACAATTCTTGTACTTCCTCAACAAGTGCATACTAATAAATAAATAAACTCACATGAGTTCATTTCCACTGTATAATTTTATTTTATTTTATTTTTTAATTAAATTTTATTTTTTAGTTTGTTTTGCTTTACAATACTGTATTCGTTTTGCTATACATTGACATGAATCAGCCACGAGTGTACATGAACTCCCAATCGCGACCCCCACCTCCCCCCTCCCGACCCCCACCTCCCCNNNNACATCATACATGTTACACTGCCACTCTGCCAACTCATCCCACCCTCTCCCTCTCCCACAGAGTCCAAAAGGCCGTTCTATACATCTGTGTCTCTTTTGCTGTCTTGCGTACAGGTTTATCATTACCATCATTCTATATTCCATAAATATGTGTAAGTATACTGTATTGGTGTTTTTCCTTCTGGCTCACTTCACTCTGTATAATCGGCTCCAGCGTCATCCACCTCATTAGAACTGATTCAAATGTATTCTTTTTAATAGCTGAGTAATACTCCATTGTGTATATGTACCACAGCTTTCTTATCCATTCATCTGCTGATGGACATCTAGGTTGCTTCCATGTCCTGGCTATTATAAACAGTGCCGCAATGAACATTGGGGTACACGTGTCTCTTTCGATTCTGGTTTCCTTGGTGTGTATGCCCAGCAGTGGGATCGCTGGATCATAAGGCAGTTCTATTTGCAATTTTTTAAGGAATCTCCACACTGTTCTCCATAGTGGCTGTACTAATTTGCATTCCCACCAACATCCACTGTATAATTTTAAATCACATTTCTTCCTCATATAGTTAGAATGATGAGTAAGACAGTAAACTGTGCTTATATTTATATTGGTGGTTTAGTTGCTAAGTCATGTATGACTCTTGTGACACCATGGACTGCTGCCTGCCAGGCTCCTCTGTCCATGGGATTCTCCAAGCAAGAATACTGGGGTGGGTTGCCATTTCCTTCTCCAATACGTATATTAGTTTGGACAAAAAGGTCATTTGAGTTTTTCCATAACATCTTAAAGAAAGATCTTAATGACCTTTTTGGTCAACCCAATATCTGATCCCATTATTCTTTATAGTAGATTTCTCTTCAGACTGTCCATGAGTCAACTCAATCTCCTAGAACCACCCTCCTTCACTGCCATTCATATAGCCATCATATATGGAATTTAGAAAGTTGGTAATGATAAACCTGTACGCAATACAGCAAAAGAGATACAGATGTTAGAATGGCCTTTTGGACTCTGTGAGAGAAGGAGAGGGTGGGATGATTTGGGAGAGTGGCAGTGTAACATGTATGATATCATAAGTGAAACGAATCCCTGGTCTAGGTTTGATGCAGGATGCAGGATGCTTGGGACTGATGCACGGGGATAATCCAGAGAGATGGTGTGGGGCGGGAGAGGGGAGGTAGGGGTCGGGATTGGGAGTTCATGTACACTCGTGGCTGATTCATGTTCATGTTGATGTATAGCAAAATGAATACAGTATTGTAAAGCAAAACAAACTAAAAAATAAAAATTAATTTAAAAAAAAGAAAAAAAATCACATATTCTTGCATGTACCTACTCTTGGTTGTGTTTACCAGGTCAGAGATAGGCATTTAACTTGAGCTGGGCCCAAAATTCTCTTATAAGAAATAGGCTCATCTAACCATAAATTATGTTGAGTCTTAAGCTTGCTATATGACCATCTTTATTGCCAGGTGAATAAAACCAATAGGCAATGTGGTAGAATAAAGCTAAGGATTTGAAAAATGTAGAAATGAAACAAAGAGGCAAAAGTTCAAGTTTTTGTCTTTGTGTTTTTGCTGAGGCAAACAGGTGTTCCATCCATGGTCACACAGTCTTTAGTAGAAGAACTTGTTCTAACACAGGTAGTCTCAGTCCTTTTATAACTATTCCACTAGCATAAATGTTAAGAGAGCAGTGATGTTCGTCTTATCTGTCCATCACTCTATCCCCCGTGAATGGAACATCATAGATGCCCAATAAGTAATTTTTAAAATAAATGAATGCCTATGGTAGGTTCTACTTATATTAAGTTTCTCATTCCAAAGGGCTGAGACTAACCTTACTGGTGGCTCAGAGGATAAAGTGTCTGCCTGCAATGCAGGAGACCTGGGTTTGATCCCTGGGTGGGGAAGATCCCCAGGAGAAGGAAATGGCAACCCACTCCAGTATTTTTGCCTGGAGAATCCCATGGACAGAGGAGCCTGGTGGAGTACAGTCCACGAGGTAGCAAAGATCAGACACAACTGAGCCACTTCATTTCACTTCTTCACTTACTAGCTGGGACAGATACACAGAGATTTTCTTTGCAGAAAAAGACAAAATCATCCTGCTTAAGACTGTATTCATGATTAATAAGTACATTTTGGTACTACAGCAGCAAAATATGATTCTATTTATACTAGTTCCTTATGTAAAATAGTTATTGTGTACATTCTAAAGCCCATTTTGATATAATGACAATCTCAAAGGATAATGACACTTAAAAAAAATACTCGCTCTGACATTTAATGGGTAATGGACAAATGTCACATTACTACATGCATATGCAGATATATACTTTACAGGACTTGAACTGTTTCATTTAGGCTTGGCCTTTCTTATTATTACCATTTCCTAATTTAAAATGTCTTAATGGCATCGGTGTCGGTGATTGAATTGTTGGTCTTTTTATAAATTACCACACAATAGGGGGCTAGGCTAAAAGCATGCATAATCTGTATGGTCTACTTACATACAAACTTGACTGCTATATTTTTAACACAATTTATACAAACTGTGTTATGACCTGGCTAATAACTAGTGAGCATTAATAACATATTGTGAAAATTGAAAGACAAAAATGGTAGACAAAAAAAAAAAGATAGTCAACCAACACACGTTAAAAATATGAAAAAAATAGCAGCTTTCCCTGCTGTGTTGTATTTATTTATTTAAAGAAAAGTGATGACATTGTTTCATTAAAAACAGTGGAATGGAGCAGAGGAAAGAGGGCCAAGAAAGAATTAGACTTGGAAGAAGAGGCTGTTAAAGGTAAGGAAGCTAAAGGGCCTTTCCCAGACAGCAGGTAGTATTCTCTAAGATGTGTAGCAGCAAGAGAGGAAGTTCTCAACAAAGAAATGGATGGCACAAGAGTAAGTAAAGCAGAGGAAAGGCATCTAAAAAAATTCATCAGGAAAAAATTCTGGTTCCACCCAGTGTGTGAATGCATGCTCAGTCATGTCCGATTGAGACCCTATTGGACTGTAGCCCACCAGGTCCTCTGTCCATGAGATTATCTAGGCAAGAATACTCGAATGGGTTGCCATGCCCATCTCCAGGGGAACTTCCCAACCCAGGGATCAAACCCACATCTCCTGTGGCTCCTTCATGGCAAGCAGTTTCTTTTACTGAGCCACTTGGAAAGTCCCTCCATGCTAGGGATGAGAGCTCAGAAGCAAGATTCAAGCCCTTTGGTGTCAAAGAATAAGGATACTTCTTAGTATCTTAGTACCAAGGGTGGGAGAGATACCAAGATTAGAATCCAGAAAGAAAAACTGGAGTATAAGGTCATGATTAAAAATTAGGCAACATCCCACAAAGTAGAGATCAGGGGCACAGTCAGATCTAGAGTACAAAAAGAGGAAAGCTTTGATGCTGAAATTCAAAGAGGCAGTCTAAAGCCCTTAAAACTTTCTACTTCTGATCAGGATGAGTCCTACATAGGTATCAAATGGTCAGAGATATGAAGGATATACAGATCCAGGTTTCAGGATCAGGATCTTACAAAGTTTTCTTAAATAGTCAAATTGGGGTAGGTGACAGGGCAATTGAGATAATTATGAAGCAATTTAGCATACCTTTCTATTGTTGAGCAGATGAGTTATAATTCTGACTTTGTCTCTCATTAACTGTGTGCCCTTAGATGAAGTTTAACTTGAACATGAAAAAGTACATACTTAAAAAAAAAAAAGTACATGCTTCTTTTATAAAATAAGGGTAATAAGACTAGAAACCATTGAACTGCAAGGAGATCAAACCAGTCAATCCTAAAGGAAATCCGTTCTGAATATTCATTGGAAGGACTGATGCTGCAGCTGAAGTTCCAATACTTTGGCCACCTGATGTGAAGAA
Organism: Aepyceros melampus; assembly: GCA_006408695.1. Taxonomy (NCBI): domain Eukaryota; kingdom Metazoa; phylum Chordata; class Mammalia; order Artiodactyla; family Bovidae; genus Aepyceros; species Aepyceros melampus. The sequence goes on from SJXQ01008157.1 coordinate 18,886, forward strand.
CTGAATCACTGGAACAGAGCCTGATGCTAGGAAAATACTGAAGGCAGGAGGAGAAGGGAATGACAGAGGATGAGACAGTTGGATGGCACCACTGACTCGATGGATATGATGAGTTTGAGCAAGCTCCAGGAGTTGATGGTGGACTGGGAAGCCTGGCATGCTGCAGTCATGGGGTAACAAAGAGTCAGACATGACTGAGTGACTGAACTGAAGATATAATTGATTAGAAAATGAAACTGTGTTACATAGTACATATAACCCTTTATCACAGTGTATATAAGTAGTTACATATAACCAGCCGTATTAGCATACGAGTACTTACTAAAAGTTAATCAGCAGTTAGGCTCATACAGGGGTTCATAAGGTTAACTAAGAACCTGCTAAGGAACTGTTTGCTGGCAAAATTAACTAGGGATCATTTTAGGATATTAAAGCTAAGTTGAAGTTTTTATGAATTTTGTCCCAGTCATAACCTGTGCACATGTTAATGATAATAGTAAATATGCTTTTCTTTACAATTTTATGCATATTATGATTGAAAAATAAGTGTACACATGCATGCTCAGTAGCTTTAGTCCTGTCTGACTCTCTGTGATCCTATTCACTGTACCCACTAGGCTCCCCTGTCCACAGGATTCTCCAGGAAATATTACTGGGGTGGGTGGCCAGGGATTGAATCTGTGTTCCCTGTGGCTCCTGCACTGCAGGTAGATTCTTTACTGCTGAGTCACTGGAGAAACCTTCCCACTAGAAAAAAAAAATATCTGTTTCAAAACAGTGTGTTACGAATGTTAAGGTTTTTATATTTTTTTTACTATTACTCATTACTACTTCCTTCTGAACATTTGATAAATTACCTCTCTATGGTTATTAGCTTTGTATACCTTTCAGTTGTTGCTAAGTTAAGATAACAAGAAACAATGGTTCTTACATTACCCTCACATATTTAGTGTTCCAGCATCATGGAAATGATGTGGACATGAGATTCACCTCCAAATTGAAAATGACCTTGTAATTCTCATATCTATAACATGGCAATCTCTCTGGGAGCTAGTTAGCCAGCTTGCCGAACAACTTGCTACAAAACACCTCTACTTTCACAACAGGTGATTCTTAAAACTGTCTTTCAGTGGAGAGAGAAAGCAGAGGAAGATACTGACTCTTCTTTTTTCCTTTGAAATACATTAGTTTAAAAGTACAGCTGGTTTCCATAATTAATCTTATGGGTGTCTTTTTGTGAAAAAGATCATTCTTAGAAAAATCATTGAATTATTTAAACCAGTAATAATAATAACACTTTCATAAGGGTATGTTTCTAATTATATTTCTTTTGTCTCTCAATAGGTACTAGTTGTTCAGGCTATTCAAGGGAATTTCTAGTGTTCTGTATTCTATTTTGGCAAATCCAACAATAATATGCTCGATTCATTCATGATTAAACCATATAATTACTATAAATAATTTAGCAAATTGCTTAAAATAAAAAGGATTTACCACTCAGATTGAGACAGAGCTAACATAAGCAAATGCTATCAAAAGAGGGAGTAAGAATTAAAGATGTTTATCTTACAAGGAAAATATAAGAATAAAATATTAACCTCAAACCTGCACCTTTCCTCCTGTGTTCCCACATTAAGTGCATATTTTTATGAGTATTTAAAAGTATTTTGGCAATTCTCATTTATAAAAGCTACTCAGGCTGACTTTATATTGAGTCTATTTGTTTCTCTTTGTAGTAAATCACCCTTTTAGATAAAACTTTCACTATCTATACATTCAAATATGACCATTGGGAAAATAAAATAAATTTTCTAGAAAATATAATAATTTTAGATAAAAAGAATAATTTCACACACATTTAATACTTTAATTTTATAATAAAACATTTACTTTGCTTTGGGAAGATTAGCATTTAATTATTTAATATAAATAAAGTTAATTCTGTAATGAAAGATAAATGGTTCCAGACTTACTCTAATTTGTCAAAATACAAATTTCTAAATTTCTAGTTCAAAAAATAAAAATAAACACAAGATAAGGAAACAACACATATTAAGTGTGTAATACCTTTACCTACCTTAAATCATTCAAATATCCCTGGTCAGGTTGATTTATTATGCACATTTTGCAGATGGGGAAAATTAAGCTGAATTGGAAATGCTACATGTGCACAATTATAATCAGTAGAGATGCTGATATTATTAAGAAATTAATACAACCTGAAGTAAGGATTTCTATAATTTACAGGGGCATGCAGGTACACATGGATAAACCACATGGGCCAGGACAAGACTGTGGCTAGTAAAGTGCCCAGGGAACAAAACTGAAAGGAGAGCTTGCTCTCAGAGCTGTGAGAGTACAGAGTCAGTACTTGCAAAACCTAACTGCTGGAGTTAAATTGTGCACTCTAGACACATCACATGCCATAACCCAAAGAGTAGAATAAGTGTGTTGTCAAATCTTAGTTTGTATCTGTTGATCTTTCTTCAGCATTTCTGTATGTCTCTCCCTTTTAGAAACCTTGGAAATTGGCAGAACCTTTGATCAAAAACTTTCAACAATCAGTTATGAATATTTACAATGGTACATTTTTTCCTATTTCAGAATGAAATAATAGAGCATCAGTTACCTGCAGAATAAAACACATGCTTTTAGCCTATTCTCAATACTTAGAGGTAGACCTTTACAGAAGCCAGAAGCTCATGGAGAAAAGCAGAAAGGAAATTAACTTACATTGAGGGCCTTTTCAGAGTCAAACACTTTGCTCATCACTCAATAGATACTTGTTGAACATGTACAGTGTGATGAGCATTATCCTAGACACTAGAGATAAATCAGTGACAAAATAGATTAAAAGATGCTGACATAAATCAACTACACATTCCACAAGGGGAGATACAGACAACAACTGAGTAAATTAGGTTAGAGTACACTGCCACCCTTTGACTCCCCAAAACACTGGGTGCTATTAGAAGCCTCCACTCTAGCATGTCTCAGGAAACAGTCTCCTTATGGGGCAAGCAGTTTACAGGTCTAAGGGACTGGCCCACAGGAAGCCAAGCATTCCCTCCATCCATCATGATTCTTGTACTCAGACCCTATAATCTCCAGGTCAATAGGATCCCATCCCCAGAAAGTCCTCCCTGTGTGTGTACCTGGAGACCAAGGAGCCAAGGGTTCCTGTGTACTGCAAGTATAACTCAGAGCTTTGACGTATTGTCTAGGAAGAACATGGTGTACTCGTGGTGAGGAATGGGGCCTGAACAGGCACAATATGGGGTTCAAAATTTGAGCTAGGAGCTGGAACACAGAGTAGTCTACTACTTTAAGTGCAAAACCAGACTTCAAGAATGCTTAAACTTTTCCAGGGGGAGGAATAAAGTGTATTTTATTTAATAATTTTTACCTTGATTTAAAACACTTAAAATATTTATATTTATAGTAGGTAGGTCTCTGTATTCTTCATGCAGGACTGCTAAGCATTAAACATAAACTAGTTAGAAAAAATAAATGTTATAGAAACATAATACAAAAGAGTGAAGGGAATTAGGTTTAAAAAACCATGGCAAATTCATGTCAATGTATGGCAAAACCAATACAATATTGTAAAGTAAAATAAAGTAAAAATAAAAATTAAAAAAAATAAATAATAAAAAAATTAAAAAGTGGAATGGGGTTGCAATTTTAAACAGAATGCTCAGAAAAACACTGACTGACAAGGGGATAGTGGAGCAGAGACCTGAAAGATGTCAAAAAGTTGATCAAGCAGTTATATGGAGGAAGGGCAGGCCAGTCAGAGAGAAAGCCTTCTTAAGAGAGGAATGTAACTGGAGAGCTGGAGGTCTGAGGAATCACCATAAAGCCAGGAACTATGGAGTGGATTAGGCGAGGGAAGGATAGTGGGAGACATGGTCAGAGATGTGAGAAATGTATACTATAACTAAACACTCTGGCTTGTCTCTTTCTGAAATATGGATCCTCTGCATGGTTTGAAACACAGGAATAATTGGAACCTGACTGTTCAGGCTATTTTAAAGGATCATTCAACAGTATGCACTGAAAATAAGATTTGGGAGATAATCATGGGAGATGGGTGGCCAGTTAAAGGATCACCACTGACAAAAACTCATGATGACTAAATTGTGGATGCTAGCAGTAGAGTAACACAGAAGTGCTTTTATTCTGGATTCCAGATATCCTTTCCACTTCTGAAACAAGGAAACTTGCTTCAGGACAAAACTCTGAAAAGAATCTAGATTACATAACATTTACAATTCATACTGATATACTAAAAACAAGTTGCACAGCAGATTAAATTAGCTACTAGTATCTGATTTATTAACAATAGGTATGAAATTTTAAGCTTCAGTGTATCAGTTCAGTTCAGTTGCTCAGTCATGTCCGACTCTTTGCGACCCCATGAATCGCAGCACACCAGGCCTCCCTGTCCATCATGAATGCCCAGCGTTCACTCAAACTCATGTTCATCAAGTCGGTGATGACATCCAGCCATCTCATGCTCTGTCGTCCCTTCTCCTCCTTCCCCCAATCCCTTCCAGCATAAGAGTCTTTTCCAGTGAGTCAACCCTTCTCATGAGGTGGCCAAAGTATTGGAGTTTCAGCTTTAGTATCAGTCCTTCCAATGAACACCAAGGACTGGTCTCCATTAGGACGGACTGGTTAGATTTCCTTGCACGCCAAGGGACTCTCAAGAGTCTTCTCCAACACCACAGTTCAAAAGCATCAATTCTTCGGTGCTGAGCTTTCTTCACAGTCCAACTGTCACATTCATACATGACCACTGGAAAAACCAAAGCCTTGACTAGATGGACCTTAGTCAGCAAAGTAATGTCTCTGCTTTTGAATATGCTATCTAGGTTGGTCATAACTTTCCTTCCAAGGAGTAAGCGTCTTTTAATTTCATGGCTACAGTCACCATCTGCAGTGATTTTGGAGCCCAAGAAAATAAAGTCTGACACTGTTTCCACTGTTTTCCCATCTATTTCCCATGAAGTGATGGGACCAGATGCCATGATCTTAGTTTTCTGAATGTTGAGCTTTAAGCCAACTTCAATGTATACAGTGTATAAAGTTTAAAATGTATACAATGATTTGCCCAAGATGTATATTATCCCACTAGTACACTGGCATAGTTCGGTATCAAAGTGATCAACACTAGGAAAAAACATTATATTTGATTTTGTGGGGTCATTATTTGTTCATGTATATAATATACTTCAAGGAAAAGAAAGTCACTATGCCAAAGCCTTTGACTGTGTGGATCACAATAAACTGTGGAAAATTCTGAAAGAGATGGGAATACCAGACCACCTGACTTGCCTCTTGAGAAATCTGTACGCAGTCCAGGAAGCAACAGTTAGAACTGGACATGGAACAACAGACTGGTTCCAAATAGGAAAAGGAGTACGTCAAGGCTGTATATTGGCATGTACTCCTTTTCCTATTTGGAACCAGTCTGTTGTTCCATGTCCAGTTCTAACTGTTGCTTCCTGACCTGCATACAGCTTTCTCAAGAGGCCGGTCAGGTGGTCTGGTATTCCCATCTCTTTCAGAATTTTCCACAGTTTATTGTGATCCACACAGTCAAAGGCTTTGGCATAGTCAATAAAGCAGAAATAGATGGTTTTCTGGAACTCTTGCTTTTGCCATGATCCAGCAGAGGTTGGCAATTTGATCTCTGGTTCCTCTGCCTTTTCTAAAACCAGCTTAAACATCAGGGAGTTCACGGTTCACGTATTGCTGAAGCCTGGCTTGGAGAATTTTGAGCATTACTTCACTAGCATGTGAGATGAGTGCAATTGTGTGGTAGTTAGAGCATTCTTTGGCATTGCCTTTCTTTGGAATTGGAATGAAAACTGACCTTTTCCAGTCCTGTGGCCACTGCTGAGTTTTCCAGATTTGCTGGCATATTGAGTACAGCACTTTCACAGCATCATCTTTCAGGATTTGAAACAGCTCAACTGGAATTCCATCACCTCCACTAGCTTTGTTCATAGTGATGCTTTCTAAGGCCCACTTGACTTCACATTCCAAGATGTCTGGCTCTAGAGTAGTCATCACATCATCATTATTATCTGGGTCATGAAGATCTTTTTTGTCCAGTTCTTCTGTGTATTCTTGCCACCTCTTCTTAATATCTTCTGCTTATGTTAGGTCCAGACCATTTCTGTCCTTTATTGAGCCCATCTTTGCATGAAATGTTCCCTTGGTATCTCTAATTTTCTTGAAGAGATCTCTAGTCTTTCCCATTCTGTTGTTTTCCTCTATTTCTCTGCACAGTGAGGGGAAGCACATTCAGTCTACAGCAATCCCCAAAACATCCATTTCCTTTTCTACCCTCAACTATGTTTAGTCACGGATAATATTGACCATCTGTGAAGGAGGCCAGTGGTCAATAGGTGATGCTGAAACCAGTTGTTAAGACATTTTGAATGAAAATTATCCTGAACTGATTTTTCACATCTGGAACTGCTTCCGCATCATACAGTCCTGTCAGTAGAGCCATCAAAGGAGTCATTTTCTAAGATTTTTTTACCTCCCACTTTTTCCTAAAATTGAGAAAGTTGACTGAGAAAGAAGACTGGACATATTTTAAAATCAGAGAAGCTGTAAAACATGATAATAAGTCACCAGCATTTTCTCCACCAACCTTTTTTTCCCACTGGATAGTATCCATACACATTCATTGGCCTTTCACAGCTCCAAACCCACAGGTGTCCATCCAGGAGGAAAGAAAAAGAACATCTCCTGGGGGAATGTTGATGTATAGAAGAGCATGGAAGCCTCACAGTGGCATGGAGAGTCTGAGAAACCATTTAGAACTCTGATGAAAGTTAAACTCCCAAGGAGGAGACAGGGAGGAAAGGATGAACAGTGACTGCTTTTGTTGTTGTTCAGTCGCTCAGTTGTGTCCAGTTCTTTGTGACCCCATGGACTGCAGCATGCCAGGCTTCCCTGTTCTTCCCTATCTCCCAGAATTTGCTCAAACTCATGTCCATTGAATCAGTGATTCCATGCAACCATCTCATCCTCTGATTGTTGGAACCCACCAAAGTTACTCCACATCCAAGGGCAAAGGAGAAGCCACAGCAAGATGGTAGGAGGGGTGCAGTCACGTTTAAATTCAAACCCCATACCCACCAGAGACACACAAGTAAAACCTTGTGTACACCAGGACCCAGGGAAAGGAGCAGTGACCCTCCACCCCAAAGAAACTGAGCCAGACCTACCTGTGTGACTGATTTGGGATGGGGTTATTTTAAACAGCTTCCTTTTCCTGTTTTCCCTCCCTCTTTGGGTCTCCCAAATTCGTTAGTAGAGTAGGGAAAGGAGTACGTCAAGGCTGTATATTGTCACCCTGCTTATTTAACTTCTATGCAGAGTACATCATGAGAAATGCTAGACGCTTACTCCTTGGAAGAAAAGTTATTACCAACCTAGACAGCATATTCAAAAGCAGAAACATTACTTTGCCGACTAAGGTCCGCCTAGTCAAGGCTATGCTTTTTCCAGTAGTCATGTATGGATGTGAGAGTTGGACTGTGAAAAAGGCTGAGCGCCGAAGAATTGATGCGTTTGAACTGTGGTGTTGGAGAAGACTCTTGAGAGTCCCTTGGACTCCAAGGAGACCCAACCAGTCCATTTTGAAGGAGATCAGCCCTGGGATTTCTTTGGAAAGAATGATGCTAAAGCTGAAACTCCAGTACTTTGGCCACCTCATGTAAAGAGTTGACTCATTGGAAAAGACTTTTATGCTGGGAGGGATTGAGGGCAGGAGAAGAAGGGGACGACCGAGGATGAGATGGCTGGATGGCATCACTGACTCGATGGACACAAGTCTGAGTGAACTCCGGGAGTTGGTGATGGACAGGGAGGCCTGGCGTGCTGAGATTCATGGGGTTATAGAGTTGGACATGACTGAGCAACTGAACTGAACTGAACTGAGGATAGAGCAGATTAAAATTATGTTACTTTTTATGATATTAAAAAATCACTAATTATTTAGACATAGAAATTATAAACTGGCCACATATAATTTTACAACATTAGTTCCTTTAAATATAAATATTATGATGGGAAGAATAATGCTCCCTCCCCAACCAAGATGTTCTCATCCTAATCCCTTGACCCAATGAGTATTTTAGGTCATAAGGTAAAGGGAAATTAAAGTTACAAATGAAATTTATGAGATGAAATTTATGAATTAGCTAAACTTAAGAGAGGATCATTGGAGAAGGCAATGGCACCCCACTCCAATACTCTTGCCTGGAAAATCCCATGGATAGCGGAAAGTGGAAGGCTGCAGTCCATGGGGTCGCTGAGGGTTGGATACCACTGAGCATCTCCGCTTTCCCTTTTCACTCTCATGCATTGGAGAAGGAAATGGCAACCCACTCCAGTGTTCTCGCCTGGAGAATCCCAGGGACGGGGGAGCCTTGTGGGCTGCCGTCTATGGGGTCACACAGAGTCAGACACGACTGAAGCGAGTTAGCAGCAAGAGAGGATCATATTCTTGATTATCTAGATAGGTCCTTATATGATGACACCAGAGGCAGGTGAACCCATGTTAGAGAAGATGTGATAATGAAGCAAGATTGGAGTGACTGGACATGATGTAATGTGCGCACCCAAACTGCATTCCTGGTTTGAAGATGAAAGAGGACCATGAGTCATGGCATGTGAGGACATGTAGAAGCAGGAAAATAGAGAAAAAGCAAAGGAATCAAAAAGCAAATTATTACTCTAGATCCTTCATAAATAAATGCAGTCCTGCTAACACTTTGATTTGAGCTCAGTGAGACCTGTTTTTGATTTTTGACCTCCAGAAATGAAGATGATGAATTTCTGTTGTGTTAAGCCACCAGGTTTGCATTAATTTGTTATAGCAGCCATAGAAAACTAGTAACAAAAAGTGACTCTAATGTGTATTGGATTGATCTATAGTTACAATTGTAACTATTTAACCTGAAACTTTTGAAAAAATTTTCTTCTTGATAAATGAGTTGGGTAAAAGAAACACAATATACCTTCCAGCAATGGGAGGTTACAAACAATCCCGTTGATCTGACCTCACCTATGACTAGTAAAACTGCCTCTTTCCTTCCTCCATTTTATCACCACTCCTTCATGTAAAAAGATCACATGAACACATGTAATTACAATTCTGCCATCACATATATTTCAAGTTTAAATTTTATGTAATCTCTGTTGTTATGGAAACCACAGTGTAAGAAATTGATCTAAAATCGTCTTGAGCTGGAAGCACACCTTGGAGAAACAAATGGTTCAAGAGGGAGGGAGCATATGTACACCTATTTGGCCACCTCCTGCGAAGAGTTAACTCATTGGAAAACACTTTGATGCTGGGAGGGACTGAGGGCAGGAGAAGAAGGGGACGACAGAGGATGAGATGGCTGGATGGCATCACGGACTCAATGGACGCAAGTCTGAGTGAACTCCGGGAGTTGGTGATGGACAGGGAGGCCTGGCGTGCTGCGATTCATGGGGTCGCAAAGAGTCAGACACGACTGAGTGACTGAACTGAACTGATGACTGATTCACGTTGATGTATGGCAGAAATTAACAATATTGTAAAGCAATTATCCTCCAATTAAAAATCAATTATATATATATATATATGAAGGAAAGAATTTTTCCTAGGAAAGTATCTTCATGTAAGGTCCCCCAGAATATCCACATACTATAATAAAATAAATACAACAAGAAAGCTTATAAACATATGTGGGAAATTACCACTATGAAAGCCAGCAAGAACAAACATAGAATTAAATCCAAACAAACTTAGATCTGAAATTATCAACTATATCAATTATTAAAGTATAAGAATATATAAGAGATATTTAAAAAAAAAACAGAAATTCAAAGATTATAAAAATGCTCTAAGAAACTTTCAAGAACAAAATGAAAGTTAAAGAAAATCAAAATTATAGAATATAAAAATAGCCAATATTTTGTAATAACTGTAAATGGAAAATACATTTACATTTTTAAAACTGTATAAAATTTAATTTTATTAAACTATACATTTAAAAAAGTTATAAGAAGAAACGAACTCAATCAAAATTAACAAAACAGCAAAGGACACAAAGTACCATGTGGATGAGCCAGTAGAAATATGAGACAGTCTTTGAAATAATTCAACAGAAAGGGTCATATTTAAAAAACAAAAATGGCTGTCTAATCTCTGGTGGACTTTGCTTTCAGTATGGAAATGGTGCAATTTTAGTGAGAGGAACTTTATAGAGCTTGTCTCAATTTAAGGTTTTTTGATTCTATAGTCACATTAAGTTGAATGTTGTGATCCTTCTTAAATATGCTTAATGTCTGGAGAAGATATAAGAGAATATGGGCATTCTCTCTCATGTGTAATTCTCATTCCTTTGAAAACTGGCAGGTCTATCTCCTTGAAGATCTAGTGTTACGGCTCTAGGACTATGTATTTCCAATTCAGGATCAAGGCTTTGAGCTGATACCGTTTTGTTAGGAAGGGGACTTCAAGGAGTCCAGATCTGTTTTATCATGAGCACATCACTTTTCATTGCAAAAAAAGTATCAAATGAGTGTATTCTGAGTCCCATTTCCTAGCTGGATAATTGTCAGATAACTTTGAAATGTGACGCACAAAAAAAGGATATAATTTTGATGGTTACTCTGGCACTTTTCTGACTCACATTCACATTTTCCCTTCCAAGGACTGCTCCCTATATACACAGATGAAAACTGAGAGTGGGTAGGTGGTTAGATGCTGCTGGTGCTCCGCACTACCCCTCTGCTGGGGCAGTTCAACTAACCCCTAACTTTTGAGAGTGCTGTCTGCTGATGGTTCATAGTTTCCCCTTTCTGACAATGACTCAGACCTGGAGGAGTCACTTATCAAGAAATGCCTAGGAAGTTATGCCCTCTCACAAGGGCAATAAAAGTCAATGGCTAATTGAGTTAAGAGTACAAAAAGTTGGCCCCTTGCCTCAAGGTATGACAATTTTATGGTGGTACTTTATCTTGCAGAGCTTCTTATGAACTTTAGCTGAACCCATAACTTTGCCTAGCTTCTTTCATTATCTTGCTTCCTTCGTCCCCTTACAGGTTTCAACTGTGAGTCTTCCCTCATCAATCACTTGTACAAGAATCAACAACTCAGACTCTGTATCTAGGAAACACAAGCTAAGAAAACATGTTTTGTAAAGTTGTTAAGATTACTTTTTGGTAAACTGAGGGGAAGAGCAAACTTCCAGATATTCAAGCTTGTTTTAGAAAAGGCAGAGGAACCAGAGATCAAATTGTCAACATTCGCTGGATCATCAAAAAAGCAAGAGAGTTCCAGAAAACATCTATTTTTGCGTTATTGAAAATGCCAAAGCCTTTGACTGTGTGGATCACAATAAACTGGAAAATTTTGAGAGAGATGAGAATATCAGAACACCTGACATGCCTCTTGAGAAACCTGTATGCAGGTCAGGAAGCAAGTTAGAACTGGACATGGAACAACAGACTGGTTCCAAATAGGAAAAGGAGTACATCAAGACTGTATGTTGTCACCTTGCTAATTTAACTTATATGCAGAGTACATCATGAGAAACTCTGGGCTGGAAGAAGCACAAGCTGGAATCAAGATTGCCGGGAGAAATATCAATAACCTCAGATATGCAGATGACACCACCCTTAGGGCAGAAAGTGAAGAGGAACTAAAAAGCCTCTTGATAAAAGTGAAAGAGGAGAGTGAAAAAGTTGGCTTAAAGCTCAACATTAAGAAAACGAAGATCATGGCATCTGGTCCCATCACTTCATGGGAAATAGATGGGGAAACAGTGGAAACAGTGTCAGACTATTTTTTGGGGCTCCAAAATTACTGTAGATGGTGACTGCAGCCATGAAATTAAAGACGCTTACTCCTTTGGAAGGAAAGTTATGACCAACCTACATAGCATATTCAAAAGCAAAGACAGTACTTTGCCAAAGGTCCTTTTAGTCAAGGCTATCGTTTTTCCAGTGGTCATGTATGGATGTGAGTGTTGGACTGCGAAGAAAGCTGAGTGCCGAAGAATTGATGCTTTTGAACTGTGGTGTTGGAGAAGACTCTTGAGAGTCCCTTGGACTGCAAGGAGATCCAATCAGTCCATTCTAAAGGAAATCAGTCCGGGGTGTTCACTGGAAGGACTGATGCCAAAGCTTAAACTCCAATACTTTGGCCACCTCATGCGAAGAGTTGACTCATTGGAAAAGACTCTGATGCTGGGAGGGATTGAGGGCAGGGGGAGAAGGGGACAACAGAGGATGAGATGGCTGGATGGCATCACTGACTCGATGGACGTGAGTCTGAGTGAACTCCGGGAGTTGGTGATGGACAGAGAGGCCTGGAGTGCTGCGATTCACGTGGTCGCAGAGTCAGACACGACTGAGCGACTGAACTGAACTGAACTGAACTGAGGAATACGGCAACCCACGTAAGTATTCCTGCCTGGAGAATCCCATGGACAGAGGAGATTCTGTCCATGGGATTCTGGACTGGTGAGCTACAGCCCATGGGGTTGCAAAGAGTCAGACACGACTAAAGCAACTTAGTACACACATAGGTATGCTTCCAAATTGCTTCCTAGGAGGCACTAGTGATTCTTTCCTAGGTAAAGAATCTGCCTGTCAATGTAGGAGATGTAAGAGACATGGGTTTGATCCCTGGGTTGGAAAGATCCTGTGGAGGACTAAATGTCAACCCACTCCAGTATTCTTTCCTGGAAAATTCCATGGACAGAGGAGCCTGGCAGGCCACAGTCCATGGTGTCACAAGGAGTCTGACATGACTGAGAATGCAAACATACACAAACGCACACATTTCCAAACATCTGAGAGCCACTCATGTTAATATCCATAATACAGGCTATTACTTGTTCCTTCTTCCTCTGGACACTCACTCAAGCTAAGTAGACACCGTGTGTGCTATCAGTGTATGTGTATTTAAAAATATCTGTATGTATATATGTAAAGCAAATATATTAATTTATGTGTAAAAGTACTAATGAATTTATCTAGCATATATGGACATTTCAAAGCAATCTTACTTACTTTGGCCAAAGGAAAATAGGCCCCTTTGAAACCTTAGGGCTTCCCTAGTGGCTCAGATGGTAAAGAATCCACCTGCAATGCAGAAGACCTAGGTCCGATCCATGGGTTGAGAAGATCCCCTGGAGAAGGAAACGGCAACAAACTCCAGTCTTCATGCACTGAGAATCCCACGGACAGAGGAGCCAGTCCATGGGGTTGCAAAAAGTCAGACACAATTGAGTGACCCACTTTTCACTTTGTAAAACCTGAGTAAAACTCAGCAACTGTGTGTGTGTGTGTGTGTGTGTGTGTGTGTGTGTGTATACTGTCTTCAGCTAAAGACTGGCTGTTTAGAGAAAAAAGTATCCTGAGCAACTTTAAAATGTTGCTATTGCTACAGTTCATCATGTGAAGAAATCTCCTTTTAGAATAGGCATAATTAGGATACAAACACAAAACAGACATTGATTTAATAAATCTGAGGTTTTACAAGAATAAAAATTTTCAGAAGGAGATATCTTTAGGTAGAAATTTCTTCAGTTATGATGAACTACACCATGAAAGAATTTAGAAAGATTATTTAGTTTTTAAAATATATCTCCTTTTTTCTATTCCTTCCTTTGGAAGATCTTGGACACTATTTACCTGCTTTTGTAACTCTAAAAATGACTGTACTAGTTATTTTTAGACATTTCATCCGATTTTAATGTCCAAGAAAGAATTTTCTTAATTAAAGTTCACCAGTGCATTTGCCAAAAAATCAGATTGAACTTAGGTCTCAACTTTAGCACTACCTTGGGCTCTAGGAAGTCAGCCAGTGCAGTATAGAAAGATATCAACAACCAAAAAGTTGCATTCACTAAGCTAAGAGGCCTTATATTCTACTAGCTAGGCTTTTATGCATACATTCATGCAGTAATCCATTCAATAAGCATTCTTTGACTATTTAATATACACAGAGCTATATGAGAATCTAAGTATTAAAGACAGGCAAGGCACATTTTGTATTCTAAAGGAAATGGAAGTGTAGAATTGGAAGTCAAACATTTAATAATACATCACAAAGCATCATCTGCTCAGAATCATAGAGGCAGTATAAAAAGTCCCAAGGATCCCAAAAATAACAGAAAAGAAAATAGAGGTTTATTAAAAAATGGGAGGTTCTTAATTTTGCTCTGGTTAACTAAAAATGAAGAAATCTCTTACTTAAAAAAAAAAAAGAAACTGAATATACACTTGCAAGTACTCGAAGTCACACAGAAAAAAAGTTAAATAAAATCCACAGACACATAGTCACAAAATAGTAGATCAGCATATGTGAAAAAACAAGAAAGATAAATTTTGAGGGCAGGGAAACCCAACCCCATTTGGTTAAGAAAAAAATGGAAAGAAGTATTTGAGCTGTTTCAATGGTCCATCAAATTTCTGTATCCTGTAATACTCAGAAGCACCAGCAACAGATGCAGAACAAAAGCTGTCAGGATTCTGTTCAATTTTATTTCAAAGCTTTCAAAATGAATTTTTGACTAGACCTGAAAACTTCTCATAATATTCATTTAATCTATTTATGGCTCTGTCCTGAGAGCAAGGGTCTAGGATTCGAGGACAAATACTCTAATTTCACAAAAGCCTAATTTTTCCAACCCATCAAATGCCCAACTATGTTCCTGGGATATTCAGTTGAGTACTTTTTCTCCAGACAGTCTTAGAATTTTCTTTTTCCAATTGTAAGGATAATATGAAGACTATATTTAGAATGGTTAAATGAGATGTTAACCTCACAATACATTATTTATTTTACTTGTATAAATAAAATACAGTATAGAATTCTCCAAGTGATTATTATTAGGTTTTCTATATTTTGTAACTGGTTTTTGCCTACTTGACTTATCAATTATTAAAATATCATATAGTATCTCTAAATAGGGTGGTAGATTAATCTCCTTCTCTGCAGTTCTGTCAAATTCTGTTTAATTTTCTGGGTGTGTTATTAGATGCACACAAGTTTAAAATTTGTCTGTTCCTGGTGAATTAAAACATGTATAATTATATAATGACCCTCTTTCCTCAATCCCCTGATGGCTCAGCAGGTAAAGAATCCACCTCCAATGCAGGTGACACAGGAGACATGGATTTAATCCCTAAGTCAGGATAGATTCCCTGGAGAAGGAAACAGCAACCTGCGCTAGTACTCTTGACTGGGAAATCCCATGGACAGAAGAGCCTGGTGTGCTGCAGCCCATGAGGCCAGAAAGAGACAGACAGGACTGAGCATGAACTTGACAATAATAATTCTCTTCTGCTTAACTATTTCCAATATACTATTTTTGTTTTTTTACTGTCAAACTTTTGCAGCTTTGTAACATGTAACTCGAAGAAGGTGATGGCACCCCACTCCAGTACACTTGCCTGGAAAATCCCATGTACGGAGGAGCCTGGTAGGCTGCCATCAATGGGGTCGCTGAGGGTCGGACACGACTGAGTGACTTCCCTTTCACTTTTCACTTTCATGCATTGGAGAAGGAATGGCAACCCACTCCAGTGTTCTTGCTGGAAAATCCCAGGGACGGGGGAGCCTGGCGGGCTGCCGTATATGGGGTCGCACAGAGTCGGACACCACTGAAGCGACTTAGCAGCAGCAGCAACATTTAACTGTGCCTTTTGTATATGGCCTCTTTAAAAAAGATTTTATTCAAACTGTGTCTTTCCTTTCTGTGTGGATTCTGTTTGCTTCTGCTATGTACCCATGCACCTGAGGGCATTATTCAGGGCTCCTTTAAACTAAATTCTCAGTTTGAAGTGTTCTGGGCCATACAGTCAGTATGAATTTTTCTGTCAGTCATACTGAGGGTTAGATTAAGGTGATCACTTCTTTGGGAAAATTTAACTTGTTTATCCAGAACCTATTCGAGACTGGAAATTTTTCTTCCTTCCCCTGGAAAGATGGGTAAATTTTATCCTTGCTCTTTCTGAAATCGCTGGGGTCTCATTTATATGAAAGGTTTACTCAGTCACTTTGGTCATGTCCGACTTTTTGTGATCCCATGGACCGTAGCCCGCTAGACTCTTCTGTTCAAGGGATACTCCAGGCAAGGATACTGGAGCGGATTGCCATGCCCTGCTCCAGAGGATCTTCCTGATTGAGGGAACGAAAATGCACCTCTTGTATCTCCTGCATTGCAGGTGGATTCTTCACCTGCTAAGTCATATGGATGGCTACGCTATATTAAACATTAGGAGATAAACAATTATCAAGACCTAGAGTCCATGTTATGCTGGTGGAATTAAAATTTCTCTTCTCAAACATTTACTGGAGACCTAGTAGGTCTCTGTGTACTGCAAGATACTGGAGCCAAATCTTTCGCAGGCTTTTCAGGCCTGTAATCGCTTTCTCATTTTACAATACATGCAAGTGAAGTAAGTGATTTATACTCTTGCAATTAATTCATGTCATTTTACTGCTCCTTCCTTGTTTGCTTATAGAACAGATTTGAGGGAACAAAATCATGGAAGGCAGATTGCCATCCTCTTGATGCTCCATTAAATCAAGACTTTTCAGTGATCCTTAGCAAATAGACTTCCATCAATTATCTGAAGATCCAAACCATTCTGCCCATACACCTTCTTGTTTTGGGCACTTCTGAGTTCAAAGTTTACTACTTATACTACCTCCATAGCATCTCTACCCAAAACTTTCTTTCCTTATTATCAATTCTCAAATTGTATTCAAATTAGTCAATATGAATACAAAGCAATACTTCAAAGTCATTATTTTTCAAACTTGAGTTCATATTTATCCCCTCAAAGGCTATTTACCCTATGGTCAC
This sequence comes from Aepyceros melampus, assembly GCA_006408695.1. Classification (NCBI taxonomy): domain Eukaryota; kingdom Metazoa; phylum Chordata; class Mammalia; order Artiodactyla; family Bovidae; genus Aepyceros; species Aepyceros melampus. Next base: position 35,790 of record SJXQ01008157.1, read on the forward strand.
ATGGTGATCTGTAAATACAAAGGTCCTTACTGGAACATATTAAGTATAAGTACATTATGCAGTAGACATTTACAAAGGGGAGGGGAGGGGAAAAAAACTGCCAATAATGAGTTTTAACTTTGCCTCAAGTCTATTGTCCCATCATTTTCCTCTGTCCTTTTAATCTTAGAGTTTAAAGGTATATAAAAATTCATGTTCACTGACTACACTAAAGCCTCTGACTGTGTAGATCATAACAAACTGGAAAATTCTTAAAGAGATGTGAGTATCAGACCACCTGACCTGCCTCCTGAGAAACCTGTATGACCAAGAAGCAACAGTTAGAATCATACAAGGAACAACAGACTGGATCAAAATTGGGAAAGGAGTACATCAGGGCTGTTTATTGTCACCCTGCTTATTTAACTTCTATGCAGAGTACATCATGCAAAATGCTGGGCTGGAAAAAGCTTAAGCTGGAATCAAGATTGCTGGGAGAAATAGAAATAACCTCAGATATGCAGATGACCCCACCCTAGTGGCAGAAAGTGAAGAGGAACTGAAGAGCCTCTTGATGAAGGTGAAAGAGAAGAGTGAAAAAAACTGGCTTAAAAGTCAACAATCAAAAAAGGAAGATTATGGCATCTGATCCCATCACTTCATGGAAAACAGGGGAAACAATGTAAACAGTGAGACTTTATTTTCTTGGGCTCCAAAGTTAATGCAGACATTGACTGCAGCCATGAAATTAAAAGATGCCTGCTCCTTGGAAGAAAAGCAATGATAAACCTAGACAGTGTATTAAAAAGCAGAGACATCACTTGCTGACAAAGGTCTATTCAGTCAAAGCTATGCTTTTTCCAGTAGTCAAGTACAGATATGAGAGTTGGACCATAAAGAAGGCTGAGTGCTAAAGGCTTTCAAACTTTCAGAAGACTCTTCAGAGTCCTTCGGACTGTAAGGAGATTAAATCAGTCAAACCTAAAGGAAATCAATTCAGAATATTCATTGGAAGGATTGATGCTGAAGTTGAAGCTCCAATACTTTGGTCATCTAATGTGAAAAACCAACTCATTGGAAAAGAACCTAATGCTGGGAAAAATTGAAGGCAAGAGAAGGGGACAACAGAGGATAAGATGGTTGGATGACATCACAGACTCAACTGAATGAGTTTGAGCAAACTCAGGGAGATAGTGCAAGACAGGGAACGCTGGTGCACTGCAGTCTAACATTTAGTGAATGAACAACTACAACAAAATTCATGTTATATAACTCCTCATCAAATTAAAAAAAATGTATACTTAAAACTGATTGATGTTGACGTCTGAAAGAAAAAACAAAATTCTCTAAAGCAATTATCTTTCAATTAAAAATAAATCAGTCAGTTCAGTTCAGTTGCGCAGTTATGTCTGACTCTTTGCGACCCCACGGACTGCACACCAGGCTTCCATATCCATCACCAACTCCCCAAATTTACTCAAACTCATGTCCATCAAGTCAGTGATGCTATCCAACCATTTTATCCTCTGTCGTCGCCGGCTTCTCCTGCCTTCTATATTTCCCAGTAACAGAGTGTTTTCCGATGAGTTAGTTCTTCACATCGAGGGGCCAAAGGATTGCAGTTTTAGCTGCAGCATCAATCCTTTCAATGAATATTCAGGACTGATTTTCTTTAAGATTGACTGGTTTGATCTCCTTGCAATCCAAGAGACTCTCAAGAGTCTTCTCCAACACAACAGTTAAAAAGCATCAATTCTGTGGCATTCAGCTTTCTTTACAGTCCATCTTTCACATCCATACATGACTACTGGAAAAACCATAGCCTTAACTAGATAGACCTTTGTCGGCAAAGTAATGTTTCTGCTTTTTAATATGCTATCTAGGTTGTCATAGCTTTTCTTCCAAGGAGCATATGTCTTTTAATTTCATGGCTGCAGTCTCCAACTGCAGTGATTTTGGAGCCCAAAAAAGTAAAGTCTCTCACTGTTTCCACTGTTTCGCCATATTTGCCATGAAGTGATGGGACTAGATGCCATGATCTTAGTTTTCTTAATGTTGAGTTTTAAGCCAACTTTTTCCCTCTCTTCTTTCACTTTCATCAAGAGGCTCTTTAGTTCCTCTTCACATTCTGTCATAAGGGTGGCATCATCTGGGTATCTGAGGTTATTGATATTTCTCTGAGAATCTTATTGCAGCTTGTGCTTCATCCAGTCCAGCATTTCTCATGATGTACTCAGCATATAAGTTAAATAAGCAGGGTGACAATATACAGCCTTGACGTGCTCCTTTTCCTTTTTGGAAGCAGTCTGTTGTTCCATGTCCAGTTCTAATTGTTGCTTCTTGAAGTGCATAATGATTTCTCAGGAGGCAAGTCAGGTGGTCTGACATTCCCAACTTTTGAAGAATTTTCCACAGTTTGCTGTGATCTACACAATCAAAGGCTTTGGTGTAATCAATAAAGCAGAAATAGATATTTTTCTGGAATTCTCTTGCTTTTTCTATGATCCATTGAATGTTGGCAATTTGATCTCTGGTTCCTCTGCCTTTTCTACATCCAGCTTAAACATCTGAAAGTTCACGGTTCACATACTGTTGAAGTCTGGCTTGGAGAATTTTGAGCATAACTTCACTAGTGTGTGAGATGAGTGCAATTGTGTGGTAGCTTGAACATTCTTTGGCTTTGTCTTTCTTTGGGATTGGAATGAAAACTGACCTTTTCCAGTCCTGTGGCCACTGCTGAGTTTTCCAAATTTGCTGGCATATTGAGTGCAGCTTTTCACAGCATCATCTTTTAGGATTTCAAACAGCTCAACAGGAGTTCCATCACCTCCACTAGTTTTGTTTGTAGTGATGCTTCCTAAGGCCCACTTGAGTTCGCCTTCCAGGATGTCTGGCTCTAGGTGAGTGGTCACACCATCGTGTGCATCGTGTGATCACGTGTGATCTGGGTCATGAAGATCTTTTTTATATAGTTTGTCTGTGTATTCTTGCCACCTCTTCTTAATATCTTATGCTTCTGTTAGGTCTATACCATTTATGTCCTTTATTTTGCCCATCTTTGCATGAAAATTTCCCTTGGTATCACTAATATTCTTGAAGGGATGCCTAGTCTTTCCCATTCTATTGTTTTCCTCTATTTCTTTGCACTGGTCACTGAGGAAAGCTTTGTTATCCCTCCTTGCTCTTTTTTGGAACTCTGCACTCAGATGGTATATCTTTCCTTTTTTCCTTTGCCTTTAGCTTCTCTTATTTAAAAAAATAAAAGAATTAAAAATATTCTGAAATATTTCAATTACATGGCTATTCATGTTGCCTATTCCTGACACTTCTAATATGCAACTCATTTAATCAGGTGACAATCACATACATTGCTAACTAGCTCTGAATGTAACACTTTTATAAAACAGAATATAGCTTATGTCTTTTATCCCCTCATTTTTTCCTAATTAATAATGAAAAATTTCACAAAAATTAGTTATATTTGATTCAAATTCTTCAATTACCAACTAAGGTTAGAAAGCAATTTTTATTAGACCTACTCAACAACCCTGATGGCATCCTGAATCTTTATTGTATCAAATACCAGTGTTCATCCATTCAGACCGTATGGCAATTAGTCCCAATGTATGGGTTGAATGTTTAGCCATTAGTGATTCTCTTGGCTACATATTTTGAATACTTAGGAGTCATTTAAAAATATCCATCCTTGGACTCATCACATGCAAATTAAGATCTCTGTGTACAAGGATTTTGAAAAATTTTAAAGTGATTCTAATATGTGACTTTGTTTGAGATCCATAGTTTTCCTAAAACCTTCAAGTTTCATCAGAAGTTTTCAGTTATTTATTGCTTTCTAAGACTTATTCCGACTAAGGTCCGTCTGGTCAAGGCTATGGTTTTTCCTGTGGTCATGTATGGATGTGAGAGTTGGACTGTGAAGAAGGCTGAGCGCAGAAGAATTGATGCTTTTGAACTGTGGTGTTGGAGAAGACTCTTGAGAGTCCCTTGGACTGCAAGGAGATCCAACCAGTCCATTCTGAAGGAGATCAACCCTGGGATTTTCCGTCTAGTCAAGGCTATGGTTTTTCCTGTGGTCATGTATGGATGTGAGAGTTGGACTGTGAAGAAGGCTGAGCGCAGAAGAATTGATGCTTTTGAACTGTGGTGTTGGAGAAGACTCTTGAGAGTCCCTTGGACTGCAAGGAGATCCAACCAGTCCATTCTGAAGGAGATCAACCCTGGGATTTCTTTGGAAGGAATGATGCTAAAACTGAAGCGCCAGTACTTTGGCCACCTTATGTGAAGAATTGACTCATTGGAAAAGACCCTGATGCTGGGAGGGATTGAGGGCAGGAGGAGAAGGGGACGACCGAGGATGAGATGGCTGGACAGCATCATGGACTCAATGGACGTGAGTCTGAGTAAACTCCGGGAGTTGGTGATGGACAGGGAGGCCTGGAGTGCTGCAATTCATGGGGTCGCAAAGAGTCGGACACGACTGAGCGACTGAACTGAACTGAAGACTTATTCTCATAATTCTGGTCAACACTAATTTTCCCCTTAAATGGAGTAATTTTTTCAGTGAGGATCTTTTTATTTGAAAATAGTGAAGCACTTCAAAGCCATACTGTGTTTTTCCCATACAGAATTCTGCTTCCATTTTCTTCTCTACTTTCATCCAGCAGCCTAGAGAATTTCTGATCTCTCGTCACATCATAAAAAATTATCAATTATTTGCCTCTTAATATTATGTCAAATCTATGAGTTTAATACTCTGAAATATGCATTACTTATTAAAGAGTGTCATATTAATGTGTGTGTGTTAGTCGCTCAGTCGTGTCCGACTCTTTCCGACCCCACGGACTGTAGCCCACCAGGCTTCTCTGTCCATGGAATTCTCCAGGCAAGAATACTGGAGTGGATTGCCACTCCCTTCTCCAGAGGAAGTTCCCAACCCAGGAATCGAACCCTGGTCTCCTGCATGGCAGGCAGATTCTTTACCGTTTGAGCTACAGGGAAGTCATATTAATACCCCTCTAGTAATGCATTTATTTCTATAATTCCCAATGTTATAATTTATTGCAGATAAGTTGGATACTACTAGAAAGTACTTAGAAATTTTTTTTTTTAATCTTTGAGATTCTTTGCTCTGGAAATAGCTTTGAGGTTTTCTTGTTAATGTTTTCTATTGTATATATCTTTTATATACATTATATCTGAGTATTTTGCAATGTCCTTTATTATTTAGCATGTTACATTAACATTTGCCATGCAAATATGTGACAAATATATATTTAAAAAATTTTCTATGTCACTATGGACTGTGTTCCCCCTATTTTCAGATGTTGAAGTTCTAACCCCAAAGTGATAGTATTGAAGATTGGGTCTTTGGGAATTAATTAGCTTTAGTTGAGGTCAGGATGGTTTGCCTTGGAGACGAACAGAGATCATTCTGTCATTTTTGAGATTGCATCCAAGTACTGCATTTCGGACTCTTTTGTTGACCATGATGTCTACTNCGGGAGTTGGTGATGGACAGGGAAGCCTGGCGTACTGCGATTCATGGGGTTGCAAAGAGTCGGACATGACTGAGCGACTCAACTGAACTGAACTGAGTTCAGGAGCGCAGGCGCTTTATGGTGAGATTAGTGTGCTTATAGGAAGAGACTAGAGTTGCATACCTGAAACTAACAAATTCTAAATCAACTGTGTTCCAGTGATTTTTTGAAGATGCCAGAGCATGCAACTGTATGCATGAGTGCTCTTATTTCTCTCTCTCCCTCCCTTCTTCCCCAGCTGCTCCCCACCAACTTCACAGAGTAGTTGGTATTATTTTAATAAACACTATTTTTCATAAAGTATTTACATCCTCACCAGAAGAATCACAACCAGGGGTTGAGTTCCCTTAGATCCTTACCAACACTGAGTAGGGTCAAACTTTCCAATTTTAGTGGTAAAATAGGTGTACAGTGTATGTTGTGATTTTCATTTGCATTTTCTTAATAACATCACAATGAGCGATTTTTCATGTGTTAATTGCTAACCATATATCTTTTTTAGAAATTTCCATTCATATGATTTGTTATCTTATTACTAAGGTTTGATGTTTCTTCATATATCCTCAGTGAAAATCCTCTACTGGAAATATTTGTCAATATGTTTTTCTTGTCTTAGTTTTTTTTTTTTTTTTTTTTAATATCTTTTTCAGAGAAATTACTCATTTTAATTAAGTTTAATTTGGTCATTCTTTTACTGGTTACTTTTTGGTGTTGTATGTAAAAATGTTTGCTCGAAGTCAAAAATACTATTTTTCCTGTTTCCCTTTGTAATTGTTTTTTACAGCTTTTAGGTTCTTGGGTATTTTTTTGATAAACTAACATATGATCCATTTTGATTTAATTTTTAGAAGTTTTTTCATTTTAATATGAAATCCAATTGATGCAGCAATATTGATTTTAAAATTTATCACTTTTCCACTGAATTGGTTTTGTACCTTCACTGAAGTTCAATAACTTATTTCTATGTTTATTTCTAAACTTTACTTCTATTGCACTTATCTTTTATTTATGATACTTTTATATGTTGATTAATATGTTTTTTATAATGTCTTGAAATCAAAGTCATATACTCCAAATTTATTCTTTTCCAAGGTGTTGGGCTATTCTTGACATTTCCCTTTTATATGAATTTTAGAAACCACCTTAGAATCAGACTTCTAAATGTTTAATAAAATTTTGTTTTGGATTATTTAGAAAGAAATACTAAGTGACTCACTGTTCCTCTACCCCTTCTCCTCACATGAGGATACAATCCAGGAAGACAGTCCTCATCAGGAACCAAATTAGCTGGCAACCACATACATCATGGGAATTCTCAAACTCCAAAATGGTGAAAGATAAATTTCTATTATTTAGGTCACCTAGTCTTTGGTATTTTGGTAGGGAAGCCCATACCATAATATGGGCTAACTAATAACACATGGTATTCTGTTATATATTTTATCCATTTACCCAGGGTTATTTTAAAATTGTTTGCTACGATAAATACCCTCACAATAAACATTTTTATGTAAAAATATTAAACTGTATTACTGAATATTTCATAAGAAATCTTTTTTTTCTCCTTCAGAAAGAAATTCAAGCATCTGATGAAGAATTCTAAACTACAGTATACTATCAATCTTGCAATATTAATGTTTAGGCCTACCTAACTAGAAATAATTCTGATACTTTTTTCTTACATACTATTCAAATCAACTGTTTACAGGAGACTGTCTTAGTATACATCCCTTTCAGTGCCCACTCATTTACATTTCAATTTTTTCACATTTATAAATTTGTTCCTAAAAATATTAAGTACGTTTTCTAACACAGAACAATATTATTTATTTCCTTTTCCTTGCAGATCTGAAGATAAAAAGCAGATGTTTAATAAAGACTTGATGAATTAAATTAAAAAGAGGAAGGATATTTTCTTAATATATTACTTTTCTTATGTTTTCTTTAAGCAGTGACTATATTTAACAGATAAAAATTAGCATACATGACATACTCCTTGCGAATGACTTGTGGGCATTATGGGGCAGAAAAACTGAAACTGAAGATTTAGACTGTCATACAAAATTAGAAATGCTTATTTTAGTAGCATTAACATTAGTAACATTCCTCGTGAGCATAGAAAAAAGACTACATAAAATATATTTATTCTTATTGCTATGTTTTAACATAAAATACTCTTCTCCTTACTAATTAAAATGCTATTTTCTCATAGTATAATTTAAGCCTACATCTGGGTCAAAAATATAATCCAAGACATTTTACACTATATATTTCCTAAGTCCTTGTGAAATTAATTTACCTGGCAATCTGAAACTATAGAGTAACTAGTATAAGCTGAAACACAGAGTTCCTCAAATCATAAATAAAAATGTACAAAATGATATAATTAATTTTCATTTCTGAATTGTAAACAACTCATGTGCTAATAATGCTTCTTACTGATCGCCTCCTACATTCTTTCCAGTGAAGAGTTAGTCTAGTTTAAATCATATTGCCTAATAAGTGTGATAGAATAGCTACTATTTACATTCTCTTGGAAAGTGTAAGAGAATGTAAATACTTTGAAATACATGATGACAATTCTAAGTAGTAGATAGATTTCAATAGATTTGCTGATACTTTGCTTCTCATAACTTGACTTTTACATTTTTATCTATCAAGCTCATCTCTATCTAGTGCATATACCATTTTAATGTTTATCTCTAATTAACCCTATAGCATCAAATGAATTGCCCCTAATTCGTCACCAATTACTGACATAATCAAATGACCTAATTTCTGTGAGTAAACTTCCAGTTGTTATTTTCAGCCAGTAATATATTCAATATAACTTTTAAAAATACCTTTATTGTTAATACTAATTAATCCAAAAGAAACATTTAAAATATTTACATTAAACTCTGTTTACTAAACTATTTATCAGATATCCCAGTCTTAAAATTCTAGCCTGTCCATAAATATGATAATTTTAACATTTGCCATCTATTTCCTTCCCAGAAGTAATACTCTCAGCAGGCTCACCACTTCGACATTTTCTTTCGTTTTATAGAGATAAGTGGCATCCTGGAAGTGCCTACCCTTCTCCCCATTGCATTAGCATTCATAATATTAATTGCCAAAAATTACCAGCTGCAAGAAATTTTATCTAACAAAGCTGCTCTATGGCTTTCTCAAGACAATTTAGTACCATTTATGTCCCAAGCAAACACTTAGGTATGTAAATAGGAAGAAGCCCACAGTATAATTAATATTTAAAAAGTAAAATGTCAGACTCAGCTAAGCAATTTTTTAACATCTTTCATCCCTCCATCCCCTTTGCTTTAACCACATGTTCTTCCTAGAGATGAGCTCTGGGATTTTACTGAGAAAGCTACAATTGATCACAGCTAAGTGTTTTGTCATAATGTACCAACAATTACCCAGACATGTAGGGCTGAATTCAGGTTTGGGAATGAATATATTTAACTCTAAAATTCCTATTGCTTATTTGAATATTTCCACTGAAGTAACATATTTAACCCAAGACAGCAAATTATTTGAATTAAGTTATTACAACAAAGACATAGATCAGGGTCAAACAAGTCAGAAGTTGTTGGCAGGGATAAAATTCATAATTTGATACATATTGATTAATCACCTGCCAATAAAAAGATGAGTATTGCATTCATGTTAAAAGTACAATGAATTCAAATGACCTGTATTAACCAGGAGGTCATTTTTATTTAGATGTATGGTGATTCTCTGGAGAAGTAAATGGCAACCCACTCCAGTGTTCTTGCCTGGAGAATCCTGTGGTCAGAGAAGCCTGGTGGGCTGTTGTCCATGGGGTTGCACAGAGTCAGACACGACTGAAGAGACTTAGCATGCATGCATGCATTGGAGAGGGAAATGGCAACCCACTCCAGAATTCTTGCCTGGAGAATCCCAGGGACAAAGGAGCCTGGTGGGCTGCCATCTATGGGGTCGCACAGAGTCAGACACAACTGAAGTGACTTTAGCAGCAGCAGCAGCATGGTGATGCATGAGTCACTTCTATTTCTGTCACTCTTGAGAATTCACTGAAGTTAAAGTTGGAAAGATTATTTATAAGAAATAAGACATATGCAATTATCTGCAATATTTACTTATTATGAAAGAGAGGAAGCATTGAGACTTATTTGGAATTCTAATTACTAAATCAAAATCCCAAGTTCTTTTTTCTTGAAACTGTCTAGCTCTTTGAAGGAGCTGGGAAAGTAAATAAAAGAATATGTCATAATGGTAATGGAAATCACAACTTGAAACTGAAAAAAATACAGAAGAGAAAGGTAAAACTGATCCATTATATAAAAGGAAAGAGTTTGGAGTTTACCAAAATACTAAGAATGAGTAGGAATAAGTTAAAACCAACAGTAAAGCCTTCCCTGGATATCCTGAAACTAAGAGGTAAGATAGCAATGAAGTATCAGAACAGGTGCACAGGATATTTCCAAGACATCCAAATAAACAGAGAATAATATACAAAAGTGGAGCTGTGCAGAAAGGATATCTTGGCCATTTTAAAAATGCAGTTCTTTAAATCTCTACATATGCATGAACATATGCTATTTTCTACCATAATAATGTTTCTTGTTTTAACATATCTCTGCTACTTTAAAGTTAATATCCTAATTGTTTTTAGCATCAGTAGCTTATAGTAACATGAAAATTATTCCAGTGTAGCAGAGAGTCTTTTTCTTAAGTGTTGTGACACAGACAATTAGGCTTATATGACCTTGTTGGACAATTAGCTGCTTAGCTGCTAAGTTGTGTCTGACTCTTTTGGGACCCCATGGATGGTAGCCCACCAGGCTCCTCTGTCCATGGGATTTCCCAAGAAAGAATACTGGAGTGGGTTGCCATTCCTTACTACAGGGGATCTTCCTGATCCAAGGATCAAACCCCCATCTCCTGCATTGGCAGGCAGGTTCTTTATCACTGAGCTATCAGGGAAGCCCTGTCAGACAATTATTTGTAACATATGAAGGACTATAGCCTCCAGAAATGTGAACTAACTTAGTTAACTTTTTATCACCATAAACAGTTGTGAAACATTTCCATATTTTAGAGAAGATTATTTTAGATGATTTATACTCACTCCTCTATTAAACAGAGACTGCTAAGCTTAATACTAATTTCAATGTTTAACATTCACCATTTGCAAAAAGTATTATCTGGCTGCAGCAGAGAAGTACTGAATGCATTACATAAAATTTCTAAGTGGGCTCACCCCAAACTACTTGCTTAAAGAAAAAAAAAAAAAACTCTTGTATCTTTAATCTTATTCATCTCCCTTAAAGAGTATCAGTAATCTTTCTTCATAACAAGCACTGAATCAGCCTTTAGCAGTCTCTACCTCAATTCAATTCAAATTTCTTGTCCACGATTTAAGAACTGAAAACACAAATTGCTAGAATTATTTTTAAAATAAGGAGTAAATTATCTCTGAGGGCCTGAGGGATTTATATATTTAAATGTGCATATATATGTGTATATATGAATACATTTCCCAATACTTACGTTGGCTTCTTAAGCATCTATAAAATGGTTAGTTAAAGCAATTGCCTTAAGTCCTCCTTAGTTGAGTTTGCTCCATTAAGTAAGGTGTGATTGAAATCTTTTCTTTTTTTGATATAGCCTTTTAAGAATTCTACAGTTACCAATAATAAATGAATGGTGGCCGTTTCACTATAATCATTTCTTTAGTAATGGCTAAGTCAATCCATTTGCTGAACAGTCTAAAATGAGACATGGAGAGCCAAACAGCAGGGCCATAAGTATAGCTAATCCAGAGAAATCAAGATCATACTAACAGGTTAACTGATCAAGAATAAGAAAATAAATGACCCAATTAAGAACTGGGTAAAAGATTTGAACAGACACTTAACCCAAAGATGGTATATGAATGACAAACACATTAAAAGGTCACCAGTGTGATCAGTCATTAGGAAAAGGCTATTTAAAACCACAAAGTATATTATCTGACCAGAGTGCTATCATCAAGTTGATATGTCAAGATATAAATCAAGGACATGAAAGACAGATTCAGATGGCAGGAAGAAAATTATTCACAATTGCTAATTACTGATTCATTACCTTGTACCCTAAAACATTATATATTTCATTCACAGCAAATTTGAATTCATATTCTCTCTCTTAATTGAGAGACTTTTACTTGTAAAAACACTTTAAGTGAAATATCCAGTCCTGGTGAGCATGTAGAACAATGAGATATGCCATGTATTATGGTGGGAATGCAAAATGCTACAGTCATTATGGAAGGTTATTCTAAAGTTAAACCTTCACTTATAGTAATGAGAAACTCTATTTTGCCCAAGAGAAATAAGAACTTAGGTTTACACAAAAATTCTGCCCTAATGTTTACAGTAGAATTATTCATAACTGCCAAAAATGGGAAACAATACAAGTGTTTGAAAAAAGTTTTAAAAAATGGTGTTGGAAAAACTGTACAGCTACATGAAAATGAATAAAACTAGACAACAGACCAAAAAAAGTACTGAAATTGGATTAAAGACTTAATTAAGTGTAAGATGTGAAAACCATAAAATCCTAGAAGCAAACAAAGACAGTAAACTCCTTGATATTGGTGTTAGCTGTATATATTTTGGACCTGTCTCCTCAAGCAAGGGCAATAAACCAAAAATAAAATAGGAGTACATCAAACCCATCAGACTTAATTCTGCTCCAGAGAAAACAGGACACTTATAAAATCTATTAAAATTCTGCAGAAAATAATGCTCTACAGAAAAAAGTTTGGAAGCTCTGCTCTAAAGTTATATGTTGAAAATACAAGATAGCACTTTCACCAATACTACTAGAAGAGAAACCAACTAAGTTAGAATAAAAATCAAGAGAAAAGGAAGAATCTACATTTGTTGGAATTTTTGCTATTTTAGAATGCCAAGTGTTTCCAATTATAGATATAAATGAAAAGCATAAACTTTTTAAATGACAGATGATTTTATTTTTAGAATTTAAATAAATGGCAATAAATCTTATTAGAATAAAAATTGAGAATAAACATAAACATGCAGGTACATGATATCTTGGGCTTCCCTGGTGGCTCAGATGGTAAAGATCTGCCCGAAATGCAGGAGACCCAGGTTAGCTCTCTGAGTCAGGAAGATCTCCTGGAAAAAGGAATGGCTACCCACTCCAGTATTTTTGTCTGGAGAATTGCATGGAGGGAAGAGCCTGGGGGCTACAGTCCATGGGATCAAAAAAGATTCAGACATGACTGAGCAACTAACACTTTCACTTTCACATGATATCTTATTAAATGAAAACTAAGCATACACAGACTTGATGGACATGAGTCTGGGTGAACTCCAGGAGTTGGTGATGGACAGGGAGGCCTGGGGTGCTGCGATTCATGGGGTCGCAAAGAGTCGGACACGACTGAGCGACTGAACTGAAGCATACAAACAATTATTTAATTATGATAATTTTATATTTTTAAAGGTCAACATTTGCATTATTATATACATAAACATATCTATAAAAATATCAATAACCTCAGACATGCAGATGATACCACCCTGATGGCAAAAGCAAAGAGGAACTAAAGAGCATCTTGATGAAAGTAAAAGAGGAGAGTGAAAAAGCTGGCTTAAAACTGAATATTCAAAAGTAAGATCATCGCATCTGGTCACATTACTTCATGGCAAATACATGGGGAAACAATGGAAACAGCAAGAGACTTTACTTTCTTGGGCTTCAAAATCACTGCAGATGGTGACTGCAGCCATGAAATTAAAGATGCTGAAAGAAAAGTGTCTTTCTTATTGGAAGAAAAGCCATGACAAATCTAGACAGCATATTAAAAATCAGAGGCATTATTTTGCCAACAAAGGTGGGTAGAGTCAAAGCTATGGTTTTACCAGTAGTCACATATGGATATGAGAGTTGGACCATAAAGAAAGCTGAGTGCCGAAGAATTGATGCTTTTGAACTGTGGTGTTGGAGAAAATTCTTGGGAGTCCCTTCATTTGCAAGAAGATTAAACTAGTCAATCCTAAAGGAAATCAGTCCTGAATATTCATTGGAAGGATTGATGCTGAAGTTGAAACTCCAATACTTGGCCACCTGATGCAAAGAATGACTCATTTGAAAAGACACTGATGCTGGGAAAGATTGAAGGCCGGAGGAGAAGGGGACAACAGAGGACGAGATGGCTGGATGGCATCACAAACTCAATGGACATGAGTTTGAGCAAGTTTCAGGAGTTGGTGATGGACAGGGAAGACTTTTGTGCTGCAATCCATGGGGCTGCAAAGAATCAGACATGACTGAGTGACTGAACTGAACTGAATCTACAAAAATAACTATTTGGAGAAGTGTGCAGGTAGTTCTGAATTAAATCTATGAATATTACTGTCTTTTAAGATTGTGTTCAATTCAGAAGAAACTATATAATTTTCCAGTGTAGGCATTTGTAGAATCCACTCCTGCCATTCTATTAAAATGAAATTTATTGCAATGAAACAATATATATCACTCTAGTGTCAGTTTTCATTCCAATTCCAAAGAAAGGCAATGCCAAAGAATGCTCAAACTACCGCACAATTGCACTCATCTCACATTCTAGTAAAGTCATGCTCAAAATTCTCCAAGCCAGACTTCAGCAATACGTGAACCGTGAAATCCCTGATGTTCAAGCTGGTTTTAGAAAAGGCAGAGGAACCAGAGATCAAATTGCCAACATCCGCTGGATCATGGAAAAAGCAAGAGAGTTCCAGAAAAACATCTATTTCTGCTTTATTAACTATGCCAACGCCTTTGACTGTGTGGATCACAGTAAACTGCGGAAAATTCTGAAAGAGATGGGAATACCAGACCACCTGACCTGCCTCTTGAGAAATCTGTATGCAGGTCAGGAAGCAACAGTTAGAACTGGACATGGAACAACAGACTNTCAAAAAAGTCACTTTCAGATTTTTTTTTTTCCCTCCAAAAGAAGAAAACCACTAATCTCTTCCCTGGAGAATATGGTTCTTTGCCTTCATGGTATGCAGTGAATTGATTGTATCTAGCAGTAACATCAGCTGGGTTTTATTTCTCACAGAAATGACAAGTCTCCATGGAATTAAGCTGACCTGATAATTCAAAAATGGGAGAGTTTCAGGGTCCTTTGTTTCGCTGAATTGACTTGTAGATGTCACCCTCTCTGCCAGCCATAACATATTTGAATTTTCATTTGTGACTCCTCTCCAAACAGACAATACATTCAGTGTTTCATCAGCTATCACATGCATCTGCGGCACATGTTCTGTTTCTCCCCGTGGTGACTTATAAGCCATAAATTGAGTTATCTCTACTTTGTGTTTCAGCTTAACACTCACCAATCTCTCCTATCCCAGTCTTCCTAATTATTTTCTTCATTGTTAATTCTGGATGCTATAAAATATTGTTAAGACCTCTTAAATGATACTTACTAGGAAATGTTCTAATATATAAAGACTATGTGAATCTCAAATTTGAATGTTTAAATAGGATATTTTATCAAGTTCAGCATCAAACCCATAATACCCTCTACAGCAATAATTTGCCAAATGGAGAAATGTTGTTCTCTGAATGAGCATTATCTTTCATGCTGATAGGTGAAATTAATGAAATAATTAAAAAGCCATAAAAGAAAATGAAGAGTATCAGAAGATACCAACAGAACTGAAAACAAAATATTTCTGGCACGGTAATGTAATTGCCAAAAATAAGGCAAAAAACCTCCAATCACAAGATGCAGAATGAAGTTTCATTCACAAGCTGAACAATTTTCCTTGTAGTTAGTAAGTTTTCTTTAATAATCCATAATGAAATAGATTTGTCATATGGCACAATGTAACATTGTTTCCATGATTTGTCAAGATTTAGAAAGTTAATCAGGCACTTTTAAAGAAAAATTCTGTGATCTTGCCATATTTGCTATGAAAGATCCAAATGGCCTATCCAACTTGAAGCTGAATGACATCATGAGATAAAGAAACACAAAGGACCTCAAGTATCAAACCACACTGCAGGGATCACTGTATTTTTCTGACTAAAAAAGCCCCACAAGAGAGCATCCTTGTTGGATATAGTATTCTCCCACTTGTTATGCTTAGACACTCTCATTATTTTATATAATAATGTTTTCTCATTATTTTCACAGTATAGTACTGATTAGAAAAATACAGGATAAGGATGAGACACAAATTTCAGTGTTGTGATGTTACAAGGAGAAAGGTTACTATCCAGAAGATGTTCAGTTGAACAGTTTCCCCCAGAAATGTAATTTATGTGAGAAAATTTTGACTTGTACAAAAATTCAAATGAACTTGTTCTATAATGGGAACTAATTATATAATGAAAAAAAAACTTGTTATATAATGAGAAAAAAAATTGTTCTATACTGAAAGAATCTTATTTGTTTACAGTGTTCTCAGGCCAGTTGGAAGGAAAACAGTAGTCTCCTAGTGCTTGAAAACTGAAGGCAAATTAGAAAGGTACTAGAGACCTCTGTTATCCAGTTACACTTTCATTTATTTGCTTTTCCCTCATCTTCCCTAGTGTACACCCTTAATGAGACCTGTCAGCTGTTTCCACAGATAGGGTTCTTACAGACCACACATGCAGGAGGAAATTCTTTATTTTATCCATTTTAGATTGAGGTTTTGAATCCATTCTTGTGGTTTAAATAGTACAGAAAAATAAAACAAATAGGTACTTGCAAAAATGGCAAAAATTCTAGGAGGGATGATAATACATCAATAATTATTATTCACACCTATGGCTATAAGTCAAAGGAGCAACTGTCACCAAGGATAAAAATTTCAATATCTACCCTGCTGTGGAAAAGGAAAATGCTCTCCTTCTCTAGGAACTAATATAGACTAGATTTGAACTATCTGTCACACTGAATGAAACAACCATATCTGCATCTACCATCTGGAATTGTTACCTACTCATCGGATAAACACAACCTGGTGAAAGATTATTTTCAATTTTTCTTTCTCCACACACACATTTAGTAGACAGATATGAGGACAGAGAAGCATAATCTACTTTGTTATTTTGTTAAAGATGGGTGGTTGCATTACTGAAATGTTTTGGGCAAAACCTAACTTAGCATCTCTCACAAAATGAAGAACTCAGTTATCTCTTGGGAGATGAAACAGGCCTAAACTCTGCTGCTAAGTCGCTTCAGTCGTGTCTGACCCTGTGGGACCCCAGAGATGGCAGCCCACCAGGCTCTGCCATCCCTGGGATTCTCCAGGCAAGAACACTGGAGTGGGTTGCCATTTCCTTCCCAATGCATGAAAGTGAAAAGTGAAAGAAGTTGCTCAGTCATGTCCGACTCTTTGCAACCCCATAGACTGCAGCCTACCAGGCTCCTCCGTCCATGGGATTTTCCAGGCAAGAGTATTGTAGTGGGGTGCCATTGCCTTCTCCAGACCTAAACTCTGAGCAGACAGTAAATCGGGACTCATGGGAGTCTGGTAATTCTCAACTGATGAGCCAGCAAAGGCAAGTAGAAGAAACGACTGAAGGTTGTTATGTACATATATTGAGGGATTGAGAATGCTTAAATCATCATGCAAGTTAAAAGTCTCAAAAGCCAACAAGGTGCACCACACTGATCCCCCTTCAATTGTCAGGGATTTATTTCCAAGCTGCTGGCAGTGTTACCAGAAGACAGTTCACAGTTTCATTCTCCACCCGCCTCGGGCTACTGACTCAGTTTGGGAGTGCTCCCTTGCTCTAGATTACATCCCTTATCACATATTTTTGTATCCAATGACTGAGCATTACATGCATACAAAGAACCAGTCACCTCAGCCCATGGAACAGCTAGAACTCCTGTGGTGTCATCTGATGTTCCCATTGAAATAAATTGTTATTCAACTTCTCCCTTTGCCTGGCCTGCTCCCTTCTTTCCCACCTCTTCTCTTCCTCTCCATTCTTCAAATATTGAATGTAAGAGACTTCCCATTAAACTTCTCACACGCTTGATCTGCTTATTGAGAAAATCAACTTCCTACTGCCAGGTAATTTGGGATTCTATTATCAATAATGAGAAGGATAAATGCTTCCAGAGCTAGGACGTTTTTGCCCTTTTAATATTTTTCTGCAACTGGTAGTGCCTCTAATTCTTTAAGTGTATTGTGAAGGCCAAAGGAAAGTGAGAAAAAGACCAAAATCTTTCTAATAGCTCCAGATACAGATAATAGATCCAGATCCAGATTCTAATAGATACAGATGCTTGAACATCTCAAAGTGTCTGACAAACTTTCAGCTAAGAATTATAACAGTCATTTCTTTTTATTTTTATAGATAAAAGGATTAGAATCATTCCAGAAATAATAAGGATGGTAACTGTTATTTTCAGCCAACTGACACAAAAGTAATTTGTAATAATTTGCAAAACTTATACAATAGTATTATGTGAATAGATCAGTAAAACTAGGACACAGACTGGTTTGATCTCGATGCTGTCCAAGGGACTCTCAAGAGTCTTCTCCAGCACCACAGTTCAGCTCATTGGAAAAGACCCTGATGCTGGGAAAGGTTGAAGGCAAAAGAAGAGGGCAACAGAGGATGAGATGGTTGGATGGCATCAGCAACCGAATGACCATGAGTTTATGCAAACTCCAGGAGACAGTGAAGAACAGGGGAGCCTGGTGTACTGCTGTCCATAGGGTTGCAAAGAGGTGGGCATGACTGAGCAATGAACAACGAAAGGACATGACAGGAAACCAAGCTAAAGGAAGTCACATTCATTGGGTAGTGACTATATATATACATGGTACTGTGCTGGGCATATTACATATGCCATCACTCTTCTGATGATTATGCTGCAGAGTTTATATTCTAAATTCTTCTTACAAATAAAGTAATTGTAGCTCAGTAAGACTCAATTACTTATCAAGGTCCAGAAATTGGAGGCAGCATTTAAATAACCATCTAAAACACAAGTCCATGTTCTTTCCTAGGTTATATCCCGAAGATTAGAGGAAAAGTGGGAATATTTTAAAATCAGAATACATCCTGAGAATGTAGATTTTATTAAACAAATCATTTAGATGGAACAAATCACACTGTCTTATCCAGGCTACATTACAGAATAGTAAATTTCTCTTTATCATGTAATAACTTTACAGATTTGCTAAGTCTAACTATTTTCTGACTTACTCACTGTGTTCACCATCCTAGTATAAAGGCTATTCAGTAAAAGATTAATTGTAGTCCAAAAAAGCCTGAAAATCGCATAAAATTTTATGTGCAAAGTTATTTCTCACAAAGAAAAAAATACTTATGCATAATAAAGGTCAGGTCTTGAACTGCAATCTGGACATCTCTATTACTATGAGCCAGCAAAGCCTTTGCCCTGATACTTCAATGTGTGAACGGCCTGTTCTTAAAAGTATGCTCAATGCATTTCACTGTGCAATGTTTTAATTCATGGTTATTATTAAAAAAATCAGTTACTCAATACCATTTATAAATGAGTAGAAGGCATTTTCTGAAATCAACTTGTTTTTAGTAACTACTCCAGATGCTAATGACATTGGAAGTTTGAAAATTTTATTAACATTGGGCAAATTTAAGTTTTATTTAAGATTATATGAACAAACTGAAATGATAGTGAAAAGAATCTAAGACAAGTCCCTCGGTTCAGTTAACATTAATCTAAAATTTCTAAGTAGCAAGTGTAATAATTAAGCCAAATTAATGAAATGAGATGATACTGACTGTGCAATTTTAAAGAATCACATCAACTGATTAAGTCAGATTATAAGTCCTTGGAAAGTTAATTAAGGTACCCAAAATGAGGGCTTCCATGTGGCAAAGATCACTTATAGAAGGTAATTGGTCACTAAGTCTCAGGCAAAAGCAAGACATTATTATCAGTAAAGTGTAATTGATTACGAACTACAAAGGACACAATTCACAATGAGTTTTTCCTTCTCTTAGGTACTGGAACCCAGCCAAAGAAGGGACAAATGGAATTACTCATGAGCATCAGATCTTGTTCTCCCCTTTCCCCTCACTCTTTCAGAGTCAGAAGCTGTGACTGATGGAAACAGAGCTTACTTCATTCTGGCTAATGGACAAAAGACTGTAATTGTCTAGGGAAGATGCATTAGTTTATCTCTATGAAGTTCTCTTTGTATCATTATAATAAGACAATTACACTTACACTGGGCTGTATAATAGACCTAGATGTCCAACAATGAATAACTGTAATTGATTATAGCTCATTATAATCTCAAATAATTTGAAGCAGTTTGTTTTTAAATTCCACAGTGAAATTTAAGGAGTTTGTTGTCTAGCCTGTCCTTTATCTGAACCCAATCATGGATCAATATTCAAAAAAGTATGATTAATTGCACTGACATCAGAGTTGAATCAATAAACCTATGCACATCTATTAAGCAACTACTAAGTGTAAGACACTGTCTAGCTGGTGTGGGGATTTGAAAAATATATATAAGCCATGGTCCAGCTTTAATGAATTCTATAATATAGTTGAGACAAAAATACTAATTCTGTAACATCAACAGAAGTTTAAGAATGAAAAACAAGCATACGAACAAACTATCAATATCACCAACAATAACAAAAAAATAAAAACCCATAGGCAACAATGAAAAAAAGTTTTCTTGGTGTATTTCTCTTTCACCACTATGCTTTTTTTTTTTTTTTACTAAAACCAAAACATAACAAAATCTGTGTTACTTTATCATATGCTAAAAGAATCAAAATGTTTTAATACAAAATCATTTGTTGGTATACTATAGCAAAATTTGAATATGTTTCAAAATGGAATCTCAGAAGCACTTTATATTTCACTAATATTGAATTTTCTAATTAAGTGTCCAGTTATATATTTTCAATTAGAGGCAAATAGCATTATATAATGAGAAGGCAATGGCACTCCACTCCAATACTCTTGCCTGGAAAATCCCATGGATGGAAGGGCCTGGTAGGCTGCAGTCCATGGGGTCACTAAGAGTTGGACATGACTGAGCGACTTCAATTTCACTTTTCACTTTCATGCTTTGGAGAAGGAAATGGCAACCCACTCCAGTGTTCTCACCTGGAGAATCCCAGGCATGGAGGAGCCTGGTGGGCTGCCGTCTATGGGGTAGCACAGAGTCGGACATGACGAAGCGACTTAGCAGCAGCAGCATTATATAAAATGTGTATTTAGCTTTTTTATTTTTTTAATTTATTTTAATTAATTTTTATTTTTTTAGTTTGTTTTGCTTTATAATACTGTATTCATTTTGCTATACATTGACATGAATCAGCCACGAGTGTACATGAACTCCCAATCCCGACTCCCTCATCCCCCCTACCGCCCCACACCAGCTCTCTGGATTATCCCCGTTCATCAGTCCCAAGCATCCTGCATCATGCATCGAACCTAGACTGGTGACTCATTTCACTTATGATATCAGAAGCAAATATTTCAGAAATTAAAACCAAATTTAGAACACCTTATTTTATAGTAAAAACCCAGAGATAGTATAAAACTTATCCAAGGTAATTTAGCTGGTTAGTAATAGAAGTTGTGCTAGTGGTCAAAGTCTTTTTTTCTCAAGAGGCTAATAGTCTTTCTCTCTTTCTATCTGGGAATAGAACTTCACATTAAAAAAAAAAAGTATTTTTACATTTCACATCCATTATTATACTTGACCATTTTATCACTTCTGTGAAATAGTCCATCATGATGTGTTAGGGAAAGTAGTTGATATTTACTCAGAGATTGCTGCACCTCAAGTATTTTTCTTGGCACTAAATTGCTCAGAAAACAGGGACTCAACAAAGGTTAAGTCTCATAACCAATGTTGCATATCTAATAAGAAAACCGAGTTATAACAGTATTCTGACACTAGTCAGCATCCTATCCAATTTGCCACTTTACCAATGTCATTATACCAGGTTTTCCTTACTGTGAAAGCAAAAATCATTTTATGAATACAATGTTTTAGGAAAGGTATTATGGCTGAAAAACAGAAATACATAAGGATCATACCTTGCAATGATCAGTTCATACACCAGACAGTTATCAATATGTATTAAATAAATCACTTATATTGCAGTGTGATAAGGTGCTATATGGAAATTACATTCTTATCAGGCACAAAGGGGACATAAAGCAACTCAGAACTCTACTCTTTTCCTCTCCAAGTTAAAAGTATATAAGTCATATGTGTAGTTATAAAATTTCCCATACAATAATTGTTAAGCTGCATATTTGCAGTATTTAATGTTATTATGTATCCAGTTACATTTCTTGAAAAGTATCTCAAGAATTGTATCAATTGTGCAAATTTTAGCTATTTAATCCTTATATACATTTATAATCAATTATTGTTTAGTCTTTACCTAGTGGTAAAGACCCTGCCTGCTAATGCAGGCTATGTAAGAAATGCTGGTTCAGTCCCTGGGTCAGGAAGATCCCCTGGAGAAGGAAACAGCAACCCACTCCAGTACTCATGCCTGGAGAATCTCATGGACAGAGGAGCCTAGCAGCATATAGTCCAGGGGGTCACAGAGTAAGACATGACCGAAGCAACTTAGCACACTGTTTAGTCATACTATTTATACTACCTGAAGATTCCAAAACTGTCAAAAGTAGACAATGACGTTTAAAAATAAAAGAGAAGAATGATATTGCTTTGTACATTCATTTTAGCCTTATGGAGGAAAATACTCCCTACTTTGAGAAATACAGTTCTCCAGGTAGAAAATCGATTCTTCCCCAAAACTGTATTCCTTTGACTGTGAAAACAAGTAATTCTCTCCAGGTTTCGAATGTGTTATATATTAAATTACATCTCTATAGGACACTGCTAAGGTGAATTTGTGATTGATCGTCTTTTCTGAATGAGTGGTGTGCACCATGAATGACAATAAATCTGTGGGGAAAAGATGATATTAAGTTTGTGCTTTTATCATCACTGCTGGTCTGAAAATGCTTTTGAGAAATACAGTTCTCCAGGTAGAAAATCGATTCTTCCCCAAAACTGTATTCCTTTGACTGTGAAAACAAGTAATTCTCTCCAGGTTTCGAATGTGTTATATATTAAATTACATCTCTATAGGACACTGCTAAGGTGAATTTGTGATTGATCGTCTTTTCTGAATGAGTGGTGTGCACCATGAATGACAATAAATCAGTGGGGAAAAGATGATATTAAGTTTGTGCTTTTATCATCACTGCTGGTCTGAAAATGCTTCAGTATCATAGTTTTAAAAATATTTTTACATGCATTATTTTGTTTGATCCTTATAAGCACCCTGTAAGTTTGACAATCCTTATTGCCATCTGATTTTAGAGATAATGAAATTGTGACTCAAAGAGGTTAAATGACAGAAGTTATTTCATCCTGCTAGTAAGAAGCCAAGATGATATTCAACCCAGCTCATTATCCCTGATCTTTCCATTATATTTTGTTTCTTTGAGTTGTATGATGTTCATAAGCATGAGCATATTTCTCTGGAATTATTTGTAGCCCTTCTTCAATAAAATGTTAACATACACTCTTTTTATATATGCAGGTTTTTAAATATCAGATTTACATTACTTACATAGAAAAAATTTTCCCTTTTTAGTGGCCAGTTCTGTAAATTTTGACATACACATATAATTTTATAGCCACCATGCTTAGCAAGCGGAGAAGGCAATGGCACCCTATTCCAGTACTCTTGCCCGGAAAATCCCATGGATGGAGGAGCCTGGTAGGCTGCAGTCCATGGGGTCGCTAAGATTCAAANAACTCCAGGAGTTGGTGATGGACAGGGAGGCCTGGCGTGCTGCCATTCATGGGGTCGCAAAGAGTCGGACACGACTGAGCGACTCAACTGAACTGATAACATCTGCTGCATTGACCATGTCAGGGATAATCATGTGGAACAAGACCCCCTCAAGAGCGGATTCTCCTCTCCACATTTTTCCATCTTTCTGCACTTTTGTTTTTCTATCTTACTCCTTCTCCTCAGTTTTATTTTGTTGCTCTCTCTTTAAAAAAAAATTCTAGTATCTGAATTTCTCATTATGAAGTGTGAGATTATTAGGTCTTCCAGGACAGGAAGCGTATCAGTCATTTCTTTACCTTAGACTTGGCAAATTAAAAGGGTCTTCCACAGGAAAAACTCCCAAAGTTAATCTATGAAGCCACTATCAACCTGATACTTAAACCAGACAAGAGACTACCAAAAATTAAACTACAGGATAATATATTTGATGAATATAGATGCAAAAATCCTTAATAAAATATTAGCAAACCAGATCTGACAATACATAAAAAGGATCATATACCGTAAGCAAGTTGTGTTCATCCCAGGGTTTTAAGGATGGCCCAACATGTGCAAGTCAATGTAATATACAACATGAACAACAGACAAGACAAGAAACTCAGGATCATCTCAATAGATGCAGAAAAAGTATTTGATAAAATTCAACATCTATTCATGATAAAAACTCTCACCAAAGAAGGTACAGAGGGAACATACATCATAATACAAGTTATTTATGACAAATTCAGAGACAACGTAATACTCAACAATAAAAAGCTGAAAGCCTTCCCACTAAAGTCTGGAGCAAGACAAGAATACCCACCCTTAGCACTTCTAATCAACATAGTATTGGAAGTCCTAACCACAGCAATCAGATAAGAATGATCATCAACAGAGGAACAGATAAAGAAGATGTGGTACATGTATGCAATGAAATATTACTCAGCCATAAAAAGGAAAAACATTGTGCCATTTGAGAGATACACATGGACTGAGAGACTATATAGCATGAAGTAAGTCAGAAAGAGTAAAACAAATATTACATATTAACACACACATATATATATATATATATATATATATATACATATATGGAATCTAGAAAAATGGTAGCAATGAACCTATTTGCAAAGCAGAAACAAAGGTACAGACATAGAGAACAAACATATGGACACCAAGCAGAACAGAGAAGGAGAGGTAGGATGAATGGGGAAATTATGATTGACATATATATACTACTAAGTATAAGACAGATAACTAATGAGAACCTATTGTATAGCCCAGAACTCTACTCACTTCTCTTTAGTGATGTAAGTGGGAAGGAAATACAAAAAAGAGAGGCTATATGTATAGCTGATTCACTTTACTGTACAGCAGAAAATAATACAACATTGTAAAGCAACTATACTCCACTTTTTTTTTTAAGAAAAAGAAATAAAAGGTATCAAAATGGAAAGGAAAGAGGTAAAACTTCATGCAGATGACATAATACTATATACAGAAAGCCCTAAAGTCTCCATACAAAAGCTACTGTCAGCAAGGTAGCTGGATACAAGATTAACATATATAAATTGGTTTCATTTCTTTACACTAAACAATAAAATATCAAAAAGAGAAAGTTTAAAAAAAAATCTTAGAATTGTATTAAAAAATAAAATACTTTGAAATAAACCTGCCCAAGGAGGTGAAATGCATATGCTGAAAACTATAAAATATTAATAAAGGAAGTTGAAGATGATTCAAAGAAATGGAAAGATAACCCACATTCTTGGATTGGAAAAATTAACATTGTCAAAATGGCCATACTGCTCAAAGCAAACTAGAGGTTTAACGCAATCTCTATCAATTTACCCATGACATTTTTCACAAAACTCAAACAAATAATTCTAAAATGTACATGGAACCACAGAAGACCCCAAATTGACAAAGCAATTCTGAGAGAAAAAAGCCAAAGCTGGAGGCATAACACTTTCAGACTGCAGATAATACTATATAGCTATAGTAAGGAGAACCACATGGTATTGTGCATGCACAAAAGATATGGATCAATGGAACAGAACAGAGAGCCCAGAAATATGTTAACACAAGACTAATGGTCAGTTAATCTTTTACAAAGAACACAAAAATGCACAAAGGAGAGAAGACAGTCTCTTCAGCAAGTGGTGCTGGGAAAGTTGAACAGCCACATGTATATCAATGAAGTTAGAACATGCCCACACATCATATATAGAAATAAACTAAAAATGCATTAAAGAGTTAAGTATAAGACATGACACCATAAAACTCCTATAAGAGCACATAGGCAAAACATTCTCTGATAGAAATCATAGCAATAGTTTCATAGGTCAGTCTCCTAAGGCAAAAGAAATAAAAGCACAAATAAACAAACAGGACATAATCAAACTTACAAGCTTTTGTATACACAAGGAAACCATAAACAAAAAAGACAGTCTACAGAATGGGCGAAAATATTTGCAAATGATGTGAGCAATAGGGACTTAATTTCCAAAATATATAAACAGCTCATAGAGATCAATACCAAAAGAACAAACGAACTAATCAAAAATAGGCAGAAGATCTAAACAGACATTTCTCCAAAAAAGACATATAGATGGCCAAGAGGTACATGAGAAATTGCTCAGTGCCTCTAATTATAAGAAAAATGTAAATCAGAACAAAAATGTGGAATCACCTCACATTGGTCAGAACGGCCATGACTAAAAAGTCTACAATAAATGCTGGAGAAGGTGCTTAGAAAAGGGAACCCTCCTATACTGTTGGTCGGAATGTAAATTGGTACAACCACTATGGAGAACAGTAAGGAGTTTCCTTTAAAAATAAGAGTTGCCATAGGATCCAGCAATCCCACTTGTGAGCATATATCTGGAAAAGATGCAAACTAGTTTAAGAAGATACAGGCACTCCAATGTTTATAATAACACTATTTATAATAGTCAAGATATGAAAGCAACCTAAATGTCCATCAACATATGAATGGATAAAGAAAATATGATCTTATTCACATGGAATATCACTAAGCCATAGAAAGAATGAAACACCACCGTTTGCAGCAACATAGATAGACCTAGAGATTTTCACAGTAAGTGAAGTCAAAGATGAATATCATATGGTATCACTTATAGGTGGAATCTAAAATATCATATTAATGAACTTGTTTACAAAACAGAAATAGAGTCACAGACATAGAAAACAAACTAATGGTTACTAAATGGAACAGGCTGGGGATGGATAAATTTGAAATTTGGTATTAACAGATACATACTACCATATATCAGAGAAGGCAATGGCACCCTACTCCAGTACTCCTGGAAAATCCCATGGACGGAGGAGCCTGGTAGGCTGCAGTCCATGGGGTCGCTAGGAGTTGGACGCAACTGAGTGACTTTACTTTCATTTTTCACTTTCATGCATTGGAGAAGGAAATGGCAACCCACTCCAGGATTCTTGCCTGGAGAATCCCAGGACAGGGGAGCCTGATGGGCTGCCGTCTATGGGGTCGCACAGAGTCGGACACGACTGAAGCGACTTAGCAGTAGCAGCAACTACCATATATAAAACATTATTCAATATCTTATAATAGCCTATAATGGAGAAGAATGAAAAATAATAGATACATTTTTAAAAAGTCTTCTATCCTCAAATATTTCCTAACAGCCTTTTTTTCATATTTAAGATACTGATAATCATACTTATTTTCAGAAAGGAATTCCTAATGGTCATCAGATATAATGGGAATGAAGATTGATTTCTCTCTTACTGGACTTTCTCGCTACTGCCTGCTCAGCATGCACACATTGCTGGAGCACGTTACCATGTTGCTGCTGCTGCTGCTTCTAAGTCACTTCAGTCGTGTCCGACTGTGTGTGACCCCAG
Source organism: Aepyceros melampus (assembly GCA_006408695.1). Lineage (NCBI taxonomy): Eukaryota > Metazoa > Chordata > Mammalia > Artiodactyla > Bovidae > Aepyceros > Aepyceros melampus. The sequence goes on from SJXQ01008157.1 coordinate 63,044, forward strand.
AAACGGCAGCCCACCAGGCTCCCCCGTCCCTGGGATTCTCCAGGCAAGAACACTCGAGTGGGTTGCCATTTCCTTCTCCATACCATGTTGCAGAGGCTCACATACTAAAGAACTGAGGATGACTTTTGGCCAACAGCCAGTGGGACACTAAGGCCTGCAGTCCAACAGCCTACAGAAACAATTCTGCCAACAACCTAGTGAGCAAGTTTAGAACAAAATGTGTCCAATCAAACCTTAGTTTATTGCTGATCGTGTTCCTGAAGCCGAGGCCAATTGTCTTGCTGTTCACATGGTCCACTGATCCCAGGGTAGGCAAGGCACGAACTAAGAGGCTGGAAGGAGACTCAAGGAGATGTAGGAACTGTAGACACATTTATTCTCTGCTGGCTGGCCCAGCAGCCAAGCACAGCCTCTCTCCTGGCTGACGCGGCTGACACGCTATATTCTCTCCTCTCCCTGATGACTGAAGAGACACAGCCCTGAAGCTGCAGTAATGCCGCTGCTTTTCAGGTGGGGCGCATACAGGCCTGCAGTACAAAGTAGGCCATGACCTGCGAGTACCTTGTGACGCGCATGCGCAGTGCTACAAGCGAGCTCAGCTGTTCCACAGTCATCATTAGCAGAACGTGGGCGAGAGTGCTTAAACATCCCATCTTGGCTAATTTCCCCAAACTTAGGAAGGCTAAAACCCAAGTTAACACCTGAGTTATAGCCTGTGAAACACCCTCACACAGCCCTGTTTAAACACTCTTAAAACATGTTCAGATTCCTGACCCAAAGAAACTTCGAGGTAACGTGTTGTAGTTTCATTCCACTAAGTTTGGAGGTATTTACACAGCACGAGATAACTAATAAGCAGCGTCCACCTGGTTTTGCAGAATGGTAACTCCTGGAAACCAGCTAGCAGTCTATGAGGATACAGAGCAGCCATATGTGGATGTTCTGACCGATTGCTTCAGCTGAGATCCGAGCAGACTACCAAAATCAAGCACAAAAATGTAAGCAGGAGAGTCTGCATGGGATTTCAGTCTGCAGCAGTTGAGCTGGTCTAAGTGACACCTTGTGAAACGACACGATTTGCTTCCACTGACTCCTGTCCAAGATGAAATTTTTTAGTAAAACAATTATTATTATTTACACAAGAAAATTTAGGGCCATTTGTTACAGAGCAATAAATAACTGAAACATCAGGAGAATGAAATATCTGTATGCACTTATTGTCTCTGATTTATTACTAAAAGTTTAACCTCAAATTCAAGCCAAAAAAAAAAAAAGTTTTTAGAGTTTAAAAACAAATCCCTCAAAAATCATCCTTCCAAAAGATGGCTATCCTTAAGTGGTTACAAGAGATGGAGAATTAATACATTTAAAATCTGCTTAGTATACTACAAAGATTTGATTTTTGTTTCCTATTTAAGAAAGTTATTTTAAAAATATATTTCCATACCTGCAGAATAGACACACTGGTCCATTTATCTTTCCTTGATACTCAATGGGACCACTGCCTTGCCATCTTACTGAATAACTAAGTGGGATTTTGTAATCAGGGACATGTTGGGGAAGAGAAAAGTTAGTCAAGTGTATTCTCAACTCAAATATGATTTTGTTTTTTTATTTGTTTTTACAATTTCTTTGAGCTATAATTGAAATGTATTAAATTTCACTTGTTTAAAGTACACAATTGCTTCTACTTCGATATATGTATAAACCTGTACAAGTATTACCACAATCAAGATAACAGATCTTTCCACGACATTCCAAAATTTTGTCATGCCACTTTGTAAACTATACCTTATTTCACTTCTATCTCCAAGAAACCAGTGATTAGCTTTCATTCTGTATAGGCTAATGTGCACTTTTGAAAACTTTACAAAATATGTAAACCTGGCACTTTACCTCCTTCTTTTTCTCAGCATAAAAATTGAGATTCATCCATGTTGTTGCAAAAAAAGAGTAATTCCTTTATTATTCCCAGATGGTGCTAATGTTAAAGAATCCACTTCTCAATGCAGAAGACACAAGAGAGAGGGATTTGATCCCTGGGTTGAAAAGATCTCCTGGAATAGGAAATGACAACCAACTTCAGGGAAAATTCCATGGACAGAGAAGCCTGGCGGGCTACAGTCCATGGGATCACAAAAAGTCAGATGCTACTGAGCACACATACCAATGTATGAACATACTACAGTTTTTCGATTCACTTTTTGATGGACCCTAGTGATTCTTTTTACAGTTTTTATCTATTACTAGTCATTCTATATTATGTTTGGAATTCATTGGCTTTTTCTTAAAAGACATTCTTCTTGACATATATTTGCTAACTATTGTTGTAACCAAGGCCAAATTCTTTTCTTTATATCTAGATTTGAGTTACAATATTTGTAATATAGTAAGCTCATGTGTTTCTATTTATTTCAGTTTAACTGGAAAACATCTTTAAGAAACTGCCTGAGAAAAGTGCATTAAAAATATGCTTTCAGAGTTCCATTATTAATAATATAATTAAAGATATTGTTAAGTAACATTGGTAAGTTCAAAAAGCTTTTTTGCAGTGTCTGTCTCCATGATTTTCTTTTATCATCAAGTTTCTAATAAAAATTCTAAGAGTTAGTCAGATTTCAACTTATTTATTTGACTTACTTTGTGAAGTGAAATTCTAACTCTTCTTGGAAAAATTTTCTTTGGTACCCTGAAATTTCATGGTGTTATACTTTGGTATCAGTTCACTTTAGTTCAGTCACTCAGTTGTGTCTGACTCTTTGCGACTCCATGAACTGCAGCACGCCAGGCCTCCCTGTCCATCACAAACTCCTGGAGTCTACCCAAACTCATGTTCCACTAAGTTGGTGATGCCATCAAACCATCTCATCCACTGTTGTTCCCTTCCCTCCTGTCCTCAATCTTTCCCAACCTCAGGGTCTTTCTAATGAGTCAGCACTTCGTATCAGGTGGCCAAAGTATTGGAGTCTCAGCTTCAACATCAGTCCTTCCAATGAATACCGAGGACTGATTCCTTTAGCAAGGACTAGTTGTATCTCCTTGCAGTCCAAGGGACTCTCAAGAGTCTTCTCCAACACCACAGTTCAAAAGCATCAATACTTCGGTGCTCAGCTTTCTTTGTAGTCCAACTCTCACATCCATATGAGACTACTGGAAAAACCATAGCCTTTACTAGATGGAACTTTGAGGGCAAAGAAATGCTTCTACTTTTTAATATGCTGTCTATGTTGGTCATAACTTGCTTCCAAAGAGTTAGCATCTTTTAATTTCAAAGCTGCAATCACCATCTGCAGTGATTTTGGAGCCCCCCCCCAAAATAAAGTCTGACACTCTTTCCACTGTTTCTCCATCTATTTGCCATGAACTGATGGGACCAGATGCCATGAATTTAGGTTTCTGAATGTTGAACTTTAAGCCAACATTTTCACTTTCTTCTTTCACTTTCATTAAGAGGCTCTTTAGTTCTTCTTAGTTTTCTGCTATAAGTGAGATGTCATCTGGATATCTGAGGTGATTTATATTTCTCCCAGCAATCTTGATTCCAGCTTGTGCTTCTTTTAGCCCAGCATTTCTCATGATGTAATCTGCATATAAGTTAAATAAGCAGGGTGACAATACACAGCCTTGACGTACTCCATTTCCTTTTAGGAACCAGTCTGTTGTTCCATTTCCAGTCCTAACTGTTGCTTCTTACGTGCATACAGATTTCTCAGAAGGCAGGTCAGGTGGTGTGGTATTCCCATCTCTATAAAAATTTTCCAGTTTGTTGTGATCTACACAGTCACAGGCTTTGGCACAGTCAATAAAGCAGAAATAGATGTTTTTCTAGAACTCTCTTGCTTTTTTGATAGTATAGTGGATGCTGGCAATTTGATTTCTGATTCCTCTGCCTTTTCTAAATCCACTTGAACATCTGGAAGTTCACGGTTGGTGTACTGTTGAAGCCTTGCTTGGAGAATTTTGAGCATTACTTTACTACCATGTGAGATGAGTGCAATTGTGCACTAGTTGAAACATTTTTTGGCATTGCCTTTCTTTGTGATCGGAATGAAAACTGACCTTTTCCAGTCCTGTGGCCACTGCTGAGTTTTCCAAATTTGCTAGCACATTGATTGCAGCACTTTCACAGCATCATCTTTTAGGATTTGAAATAGCTCAACTGAAATTCCATCACTTCCACTAGCTTTATTTATAGTGATGCTTCCTAAGGCCCACTTGACTTCACATTCCAGGATGTCTGGCTCTAGATGAGTGATCATACATTGTGATTAGCTAGGTCATGAAGATCTTTTTTTGTACAGTTCTTCTGTGTATTCTTGCCACCTCTTCTTAATATCTTCTGCTTCTGTTAGGTCCATACCATTTCTGTCCTTTATGTGCACATCTTTGCATGAAATGTTCCCTTGGTATCTCTAATTTTCTTGAAGAGATCTCTAGTCTTTCCCATTCTGTTGCTTTCCTCTATTTCTTTGCATTGATCACTGAGGAAGGCTTTCTTATCTCTCCTTGCTAGTCTTTGGAACTCTGCATTCAGATGTGTATATTTTACCTTTTCTCATTTCCCTTTTGCTTCTCTTCTTTTTACAACTATTTGTAAAGGCTCCTAAGACAGCCATTTTGCTTTTTTGCATTTCTTGTTCATGGGGATTTTCTTAATCACTGCCTCCTGTACAATGTCCCAAACCTCCATCCATAGTTCTTCTGGCACTCTATCAGATCTAATCCTTGGAATCTCTTTGTCACTTCCACTGTATAATCATTAGGGACTTGATTTAGATCATATCTGAACGGTCTAGTGGTTTTCCCCACTTTCTTCAATTTAAGTCTGAATTTGGTAATAAGTATTTCATAATATGAGCCATAGTCAGCTCCTGGTCTTATTTTTGCTGACTGTATAGAGCTTCTCCATCTTTGGCTGCAAAAAATATAGTCAGTCTGATTTCAGTATTGACCATGTTGTGATGTCCTGTGATGACTTCTCTTGTGTAGTCAAGATGGTGTTTGCTATGACCATTGTTTTCTCTTGGCAAAACTCTATTAGTCTTTGCCCTGCTTCTTTCTGTATTCCAAGGCCAAATTTGCCTGTTTCTCCAGGTATTTCTTGACTTCCTACTTTTGCATTCTGATCCCCTATAATGAAAAGGACACCTTTTGGGGATATTAGTTCTAGAAGGTCTTGTAGGTCATCATAGAACCATTCAACTTCAGCTTCTTCAGCATTACTTTTGGGGCATAGACTTAGATTACCATGATATTGAATGTTTTGCCTTGGAAACAAACAGAATCTCTCTGTAATTTTTGAGATTGCATCCAAATATTGCATTTCAGACTCTTTTGTTGACTATGAGGGCTACTCCATTTATTCTAAGGGATTCTTGCCCACAGTAGTAGATATAATGGTCATCTGAGTTAAATTCACCCATTCCAGTCCATTTTAGTTTGCAGATTCCTAAAATGTTGATGTTCACTCTTGCCATCTCCTGTTTGACCACTTCCAATTTGCTTTGATTCATGGATCTAACATTCCAGTTTCCTATGCAATATTGCTGTTTACAACATCAGACTTGACTTCCATCACTAGCCACATCCACAGCTGGCTGTTGTTTTGCTTTGGCTCCATCTCTTCATTCTTTCTGGAGTTATTTCTTCACTGATCTCCAGTAGCATTATGGGCACCTACCAGTCTGGGGAGTTCATCTTTCAGTGTCCTATTTTTTTGACTTTTCATACTGTTCATAGGGTACTCAAGGCAAGAATATTAAAGTGGTTTGCCATTCCCTTCTCCAGTGGACCACATTTTGTCAGAACTCTCCACCATGACCCATCTGTTTGGGTGGCCCTACACAGCATGGCTCATAGTTTCACTGAGTTAGCCAAGGCTGTGGTCCATGTGATCAGATTGGTTACTTTTCTGTGATCATGGTTTTCAGTCTGTCTGCCTTCTGATGAGAAGGATAAGAAGCTTATGGAAGCTTCCTGATGGGAGAGACTGAGGGGGAACTAGGTCTTGTTCTGATGGGCAGGGCCATGCTCAGTAAATCTTTAGTCCAATTTTCTGTTGATGGGTGGGACTGTGTTCTCTCCCTGTTATTTGACCTGAGGCCAAACTGTGGTGGAGGTAATGAAGATAACTGTGACCTCCTTCAAAAGGTCCCATGCATGCAATGCCACACCCAGTGTCCCCAACCGTGCAATGGGCAACCACCAACCCACGCCTCTGCTAGAGACTCCTAGACCCTCATATATGTATATTTATATATAAATACTTTATATATAATCTATATACATTATATATTATACATACAATATCAATAGTTTTTATTTCTAATTAGTATTTCATTATGTGGATCTAGCTTACTCATTCGGAGAAGGCAATGGCACCCCACTCCAGTACTCTTGCCTGGAAAATCCCATGGGCGGAGGAGCCTGCTAGGCTGCAGTCCATGGGGTCGCTAGGAGTCCGACACGACTGAGCGACTTCACTTTTACTTCTCACTTTCATGCATTGGAGAAGGAAATGGCAACCCACTCCAGTGTTCTTGCCTGAAGAATCTCAGGGACGGGGGAGCCTGGTGGGCTACCGTCTATGGGGTCGCACAGAGTCGGACACGACTGAAGCGACTTAGCAGCAGCAGCAGCAGCAGCAGCAGCAGCAGCTTACTCATTCACCAGTTGACATATATTTAGATAGCTTCCACTTGGGAGTTATTACAATTAAACCATTATAATTATTTGCAGAAAGTCTTTATATGTACATATGTTTTCATATGTCCTAAGCGATCACTACCTAGTTCTGGAATTTTTGGATTTTATGTTAACTGTATGTTTAACATTTTAATAAACTACTAAATTATTTTCCAAAGGGACTGATTCATTTCACATTTTCATTTTCATTGTTTGAGGGCTCTGTTTCTCTACATCTTCATTATTACTTACTAAATTCCTTTACCAGTTACAATAGCTTTTTTGAGATTCCTTAGGCTCTTCCACATAAATGACCTTGGTATTTGAAAATAAAAACAAATTTATCAGTTATTTTCTCTTCTCTATATTGTCATACTGCCTTATTAAAATAGCTGGAATATCCAAGAGATTATTGACTGTAAGTAGTGACAACAGACATCCTGGTCAAGTTCCCTAAACTAAAAAATAGTCTTTCATCATAACTGAACGAGGGTCTCCATCATTGCAGGTGGATTCTTTACCAACTGAGCTATCGGGGAAGCCCATATACAAGATTAGTGAAGTGAAGTCTCTCAGTCGTGTCCGACTCTTTGCGACTCCATGAATCGCAGCACGTCAGGCCTCCGTCGATCACCAACTCCCGAGTTCACTCAAAGTCACGTTCATCAAGTCAATGATGCCATCCAGCCATCTCATCCTCTGTTGTCCCCTTCTCCCCCAGCCCCCAATCCCTCCCAGCATCAGAGTCTTTTCCAATGAGTCAATTCTTCACATAAGGGGGCCAAAGTACTGGAGTTTCAGTTTTAGCATCATTCCTTCCAAAGAACACCCAGGGCTAATCTCCTTTAGAATGGACTGGTTAGATCTCCTTGCAGTCCAAAGGACTCTCAAGAGTCTTTTCCAAACCACAGTTCAAAAGCATCAATTCTTGGGTGCTCAGCTTTCTTCACAGTCCAACTCTCACATCCATACATGACTACTGGAAAAACCATAGCCTTGACTAGATGGACCTTTGTTGGCAAAGTAATGTCTCTGCTTTTGAAAATGCTCTCTAGGTTGGTCATAACTTTCCTTCCAAGGAGTAATTGTCTTTTAATTTCATGGCTGCAGTCACCATCTGCAGTGATTTTGGAGCCCAGAAAAATAAAGTCAGCCACTGTTTCCACTGTTTCCCCATCTATTTNAACCATAGCCTTGACTAGATGGACCTTTGTTGGCAAAGTAATGTCTCTGCTTTTGAAAATGCTCTCTAGGTTGGTCATAACTTTCCTTCCAAGGAGTAAGTGGTTTTTTTTTTTTTTTTTTAATTTCATGGCTGCAATCATCATCTGCAGTGATTTTGGAGCCCCCCCCCCCCACAAAAAAATAAAGTCTGACACTCTTTCCACTGTTTCCCCATCTATTTCCCATGAAGTGATGGGATTAGATGCCATGATCTTAGTTTTCTGAATGTTGAGATTTAAGCAAACTTTTTCACTCTCCTCTTTCACTTTCATTAAGAGGCTCTTTAGTTCTTCTTAGCTTTCTGCCATAAGGATGGTGTCATCTGCATATCTGAGGTTAATGGTATTTCTCCCGGCAATCTTGATTCCAGCTTTAGATGTATTTGGCCACCTCATGCGAAGGGTTGACTCATTGGAAAAGATTCTGATGCTGGAAGGGATTGGAGGCAGGAGGAGAAGGGGATGACAGAGGATGAGATAGATGGCTGGATGGCATCACCGACTCAATGGACATGAGTTTGAGTAGACTCCGGGAGTTGGTGATGGACAGGGAGGCCTGGCGTGTTGCCATTCATGGGGTTGCAAAGAGTCAGACACGACTGAGCAACTGAACTGAACTGATCACAAAATGTGATTTTACTGCTCTCAAAAATAATGAAGTAGTCCTAGGTTTTAGGCTCAACTATAGTTAAAAATAAATACTAAGTAAATAATATTACAGGTGCTACTCAGATATGGTAAAAAAAAAAAAATTGTGATGGGTACACAAACAATGTAATCCTGGAGTGGTATTTCAAAGTCATCATTCTAAACATTTATTGTATGGCATTTTGGATGAACAAAGTAATAGGGGTGGAAGCGTAATGACCTCAGCATATGTCATTATATTGGTTTTTACAGTTAATGCTTATTGGGCCTCTATGATCAAGCCCAGTAACATTTATACAGTGTTTACTACAAACCATGATGTTACTTTTTCTTTTTTTTTAAATTACTTTACTCCCCAAAACATTTCCATAAATTCCATCAGAGCTAGGTTGAACTGAGATTTGCACTCAAGCGCCTGCCTCTAGAATCTGTACTCTTAACATCTATGCAATAGTGCATCTCTTGTCACAAAAACAAGCGCAACAGAGTGTAGAAGGTGTTCACATAGCACCTATCTAATCCTCTTTGTTCTCTTCTGCTGAACCCTGTTATCTCATTGGATACATGAAGTTGGTGGGGAGAGCCAACTCTTACTTGCTGCTGCTGCTAAGTTGCTTCAGTCGTGTCCGACTCTGTGCGACCCCATAGACGGCAGCCCACCAGGCTCCTCCATCCCTGGGATTCTCCAGGCAAGAACACTGGAGGGGGTTGCCGTTTCCTTCTCCAATGCAAGAAAGTGAAAAGTGAAAGTGAAGTCACTCAGCCGTGTCCGACTCAGTGATCCCATGGACTGCAGCCCACCAGGCTCCTCCATCCATGGAATTTTCCAGGCAAGAGTGCTGGAGTGGGGTGCCATTGCCTTCTCCACCCATTACTTACTAAGTTGTATAAATGGATACATTTCTAATTACCTGAGATTCTTAAGTCAGTTGAAACCAAAATAGTGAGCCAATGAGTTGTGAGAAGAGAAAAAAGAAGATAGAATTTCATTAACATTTGTTTCTTATATCACTCTTTTAAAGTTCATTCTTTGTGGTGATTATAATGTCTTTATCTATCAATGCAATAGTATATGATATAATTTATGAATAAATATAGATATATTAGGGAAAAATAAAATAAACAAAAAATAGATGTCCTTTGCTAGGTTAAGAAAGTTTCCTTCTTTTTGAACATGTTGAGTATTGTGAATAATAGATGTTGTCTGGATTCTGTTGTTTTTGAAAAGCAATCATTGTTTTGGAATGAAGTTAATTGTAGAGCAGCGTAATCTCTTGAGGTTTATACATCAGCTTTGTTAGAATATTTCTTGAGTATATACTGTTTAGTCCTCCTAGAAAATACAACCCTTTTGGAGCATCTATAGAATACCCCAAGTTTCAACAAAGTCTCTCTACTTAATTAGAACTTAAATATTTCCTAACATGATATATTGTTGAGTGATTTCATTTTATCTCACTCTGATAGTTTGCTTTGTGTTATAGGAATTTCACCCTATGCATACACTACTTAGCAACAGACTCCATTAGGCCCCTAGGCAGATTTCAGAAGCTCCTATTTTGCACAGTTACATTCTCTTCAGTAATCTTTCAGTGTCCCAGGCTGGCGGAACTTGATCTCAGTCTCCTAACTCCACACAGCTATTATGTTCTGCTTGGTTTTTCCCCTTCTCTGTGGTGTTGCCAAAAGTGCCTCCAGGTAGGAAGCCAGGGTAAGAGTAGATATTGCCTCTTTTGTTTCCATTCTTTCCATTTGTTTGCCTTTTGTCCAATATTTAAATAGCTGTTTCATATTTTTTCCCAATGTTTTTTTCTTTCATGGGGGTCAATTCCTTTACCAATGAAATAATAATGAATGGAAGCAAAAGTCACTTCCATATTATAAAATCTAAAGATTTGCTAAATTGCTATCCTCGTAGTCTCTTTAATACTGTCATTTTTATTTCTCTACTACAATTTTAATAGTCTTATCATGGAGGTTAGCCAATATCTTTGCCATATTGAATGAAAAATCTTAATATAATTTTGTGCTAAAATATTTATTAAAACAGATTTTGAGAAAAGGAGCACTACTTATGTTAATTGCAATAAAAGGTGGTTAGTCAAGAAGTATCTGGGAATTTTTTTTGGATGCTATGTGGAATTATGAAGTGTATTATCTTCTATAATACCTTTTGCAGTGGTTTTCATATAATATATAACAGTATGTGTCTCCAGATGCTAATGTCCTAGGCATAAGATGAATACAATCTCATACAATATTTGTTTAAAAAATTCCTATTTCAGAAAAAAAAAATCACTGCCTAATATTTTAAAAGTTCTTTCAGCATCACAGACTGGAAGGGCAAATCATAGAATCATATAAATTCAAAGGAGAAATGGTTTGACCCCTTAAGACCAATGTATTCCTGTATAACTAGTGCAAAAAAAAAAAAAAAAGCCTAGCTTGTCTTGCTCTATTTCTATCGTTAAGCCACAGAAAGATTTGATCAATCCATTTGTCAGTACCTGAATATCACTGCTTATAAGTCACAAGAGAGTTCTATAAATGGAAGTATTCTAACATATTTAAGAGATTAATCCAACGAAATAGAATGTTTTGACAGGACTCTGATCTCCCACAGACAAAGCTCTAAGACATTTCCTTTCAACATGGCAAACCATTATTGCTGTCTAAGTATTCTAGTACTAATGGCAATTTTTTGTCACATTGAATGATTAAAAAATAAATTTGGCAAAGAAAGAGCATGCTGGCTGGCCAACTAGGTGACTCTGATAAGTTAAGAAGCAAGATCAGGAAAAAGGAAGGATGCCTGTGCCTTTATTTCAGATTTCTTATTCATCCAGTAATTATATGACTTCACCAAAACAGACTAGCTTTTCAAAAAAGGGAAACTACTTTTCCCAGGCAGAGAGTTGTTGGATTCTGGATTCTGTCACAGTGTGTACAATGTTTTTGAGATATATTAGCTGGGAGAAATATCAATAACCTCAGATATGCAGATGACATCACCCTTATGGCAGAAAGTGAAGAGGAACTAAAAAGCCTCTTGATGAAAGTGAAAGTGGAGAGTGAAAAAGTTGGCTTAAAGCTCAACATTCAGAAAACAAAGATCATGGCATCTGGTCCCATCACTTCATGGGAAATAGATGGGGAAACAGTGGAAACAGTGTCAGACTTTATTTTTTTGGGCTCCAAAATCACTGCAGATGGTGACTGCAGCCATGAAATTAAAAGACGCTTACTCCTTGGAAGAAAAGTTATGACCAACCTAGAGAGTATATTTCACAAGAGAAAGGAATGCACGACAAAAGCAATGAGAAAAAAGATTTTAAAGCTCATTGAGTAAAATGTTACTGTGCATGCTGTGCTAAGACACTTCAATCATGTCTGACTCTTTTCGACCTTATGGACTGTAGCCCTCCAGGCAGCTCTATCCATGGGATTCTCCAGGCAAGAATACTGGAGTGGGTTGCCATTTCCTCTTCCAAGGGATCTTCTTGACCCAGGGATTGAACCTGTGTCACTTACAACTCCTGCATTGGCAGGCAGGGTTTTTTTTAACCATTAACACCTGGGAAGTCCAACTTAATATATAAGCCTAATAAAGTGACACAGGTTTTTTCTTTGCTTAAGTAGTTATGAAGTGTAAGGTTCTCTCAAAAGAAGTGGAGATTGAGTGAAAGGGCAATTGGGAGGAATTGATAGACTCAGTGGCTAAATTGTGGATCAGCTAATTTGCCAGACAGAAAAGGGGAAGGAGAAGGTTAAAAATGGCCCTCCTGGATTTAGAAAAAAAGCTCACACATCTACTTCAGGATGTATTGGGTCGGTCTGTGAAGCAGTTATAAACCAAGGCATTGTTGAAAGCAAGGTAGCAATCAGTTGGCAATTACTATACTTTTTCACAGAAGGTACAGTCAGGGAAAGAAACATAAAAAAAAAAAAAGAAAAACCTTACCAAAAGGGGCTTCCCTGGTAGCTCAGCTAGTAAAGAATCTGCCTGCAATGCAAGAGACCCAGGTTTGATTCCTGGGTAGAGGAAGATCTGCTGCATAAGGGATAGGCTATCCACTCCAGTATATCCACCTGAAATGTGGGAGGCCTGGGTTGGGAATACCTGAGTTCAATCCCAGGGTTAGGAAGATCCCTGGAGAAGGGAATGGCTGCCCACTCCAGTACTCTGGCCTGGAGAATTCAGTTCAGTCTGTGGCCTCACAAACAGTTGGACACAACTAAGAGAATTTTACTTTCTTTCCTTTTCTCTGTTAGTTTCTCAGTCATGTCTGACTCTTTGTGACACCATGGACTGTAGCCTGCCAGGCTTCTCTGTCCATGGAATTCTCTATTCTTTTACATATATACAGATAAATTAAGAAAAAAGTCTGCTTCTATTTTAACCAAAAATCACAGATGATATTGCTTATTAAGTATTCAGTTGATAAGTCTTTCAATTTTTTTCAAGAATTAATTTTTTATGAATAACATGTCATAACATATCCAACCAAAGCTTTAGAATACTATCAGATCATAAGAGGTGGTCCTAAGATGGTGGAGGATTAGGACAGGGAGACCACTTTCTCCCCCACAAATTCATCAAAAGAACATTTAAACGCTGAGTAAATCCCACAGAACAACTTCTGAGTGCCGGCAGAGGACATCAGGCACTCAGAAAAGCGCCCATTGTCTTCAAAAACAGGTAGGAAAAAATATGAGTCAAAAAAAGAGATAAAAGATGTACGGACAGAGCTCCGTCCCATGAAAGGAGTCTTAAAAAGAGAGAAGTTTCCAAACACCAGGAAACACTCTCACTGTCGAGTTTGTGGCGAGCCCTGGAAGGGGGCAACATAACAGGGAGGAAAAATAAATAAATAATTAAAATCCACAGATTACGAGCCCAATGGTAACTCCCCCAGCGGAGAAGCAATGCAGATGCCGGCATCTGCCACCAGCAAGCGGGGGCTAGGCAGGGAGACACGGGCTACATTGCTTAGAGTAAGGATCGGCCTGAATGCCCAAGTGTAATCAGAGCGAACTAACTTGGGCTAGCAAACCAGACTGTGGGATAGCTACCACACGGAAAGCTCTAACATAAGACACTGCCAAGACCGCTCAGAGAAGAAAGGATGGAACAGAATTAGCTGGCTGCAGCCCATCCTCCTCCAGTGACAGGCAGTCAGAGCCAGAAGGGCAGGAAGAGGGCAATCGCAGCCCCAGAGAGACATTATCTACCAAATGGCAAGCAAGCTCCTTTGCTAACTAAGACTTCTTGGGGTTCTGGACAGTCCTCATCCACCTGAGAAGATGTGTCAGTTGTACACCCAGAAAACCGAGCAGCAGGGATGGGAGAGGTGATAAGTCACAGCGACCGTGCTCACCAAACACCTGAGCTACTCGGAAGGGCACAAAACACAGTCTCACCCAAGTCTGCACCTCTGAGGACTACCTGAGTGGCTCAACCCAGGCTTAGACCTGGGAGGTGCATGCAGCCCAGGGCAGGCCTCGGACGGTTCCCGGCGGGGCAACCTAGAGCCTGAGCTGTGTGCACCGCAAGCAGGGGCAGGCCCAGTGTGCCTGAGACACTGCGAGCACACACCAGTGTTATTTGTTTGTGACATCTTTACCTCCCCACAGTGCGACTGAATAAGTGAGCCTAAAAAAAGTGTCCATCACCGCCCCCATTCTGTCAGGGCGGAAATCGATACTAAAGAGACCAGCAAACAGAAGAAGCTAAAACAGAGGGAACCACCTTGGAAGTGACAGGTGCAATAGATTAAAACCCTGTCATTAGTACTGACTACATAGGAAGGGGCCTATAGATCTTGAGAAATATAAGCCAGACCAAGAAACTACCCGAAAATGAACTGACCCCACACTGCCCACACCAACACCAGAGAAAGTCCTAGATCTATCTTTACTATTTTTATGACCATTCTTTTATTTTTCTTTTTTCCTTCTATTTTTAAAACATTTTTTTTAATTTTTAAGTTCTCTATTACTCCTTTAATTCTCACTTTTATAACCTACTATTATTTTTCCAAAAAAACCCCTATTTTTAAAGCAAACTTCATATATATAAATTTTTAAATAATTTTTGTGACTTTCTTCTACTTCTTTTTTTTAATATTGTATTTTTGAAAATCCAACCTCTACTCTAGATTTTTAATCTTTGCTTTTTGGTAGTTGTTATCAATGTTGTACCTTTAAAAACCCAATCTTCAGTACCCATTTTTACTTCGGAGCAAGATTACTGGCTTGACTGCTCTCTCCTCCTTTGGACTCTCCATTTTCTCCACCAGGTCTCCCCCTGTCTCCTCCCTCCCCCTTCTCTTCTCTACTCAACTCTGTGAATCTCTGTGTGTTCCAGACGGTGGAGAACACTTAGGGAAACGATTACTGGCTAGACCTGTCTCTTTCCTTTTCATTTCCCCGTTTTATCCTCCTGGCCACCTCTGTCTCCCTCCTCCCTCTTTTCTTCTCTGTATAACTCCATGAACATCTCTGAGCAGTACAGACTGGGGAACACACATAAGGAAGTGACTACTGACTAGCTTGTTCTCTCCTCTTTTGATTCCACCTCATCTCATTCGGGTCATCTCTAACTCCCCCCTCCCTCTTTTCTCTATGTAACTCTGTGAACCTCTCTGGGTGTCCGTCACCGTGGGGAAACTTTTCATCTTTAACCTAGATGTTTTATCAACAGTGATGTATAGAAGGAGAGGCTTGAGACTACTGTAAAAATAAGACTGAAAACCAGAAGCAGGAGGCTTAAGTCCAAATCCTGAGAACATCAGAAAACTTCTGACTCCAGGGAACATTAATCGATAGGAGCTCATCAAATACCTCCATGCCTACACTGAAACCAAGCACCACCCAAGGGCAAACAAGTACCAGAGCAAGACATACCATCTCCAGCAACACAGGAACACAGCCCTGAGCTTCAATATACAGGCTTCCCAAAGTTATCCCCAAACAATTTACATCTCATAACTCATTACTGGACACTTCATTGCACTCCAGAGAGAAGAAATCCAGCTCCATACACCAGAACACCAACACAAGCTTCCCTAACCAAGAAACCTTGACAAGCCACTGATACAACCCCATCAACAGTGAGGAAACTCCACAATGAAGAGAACTCCACAAACTACCAGAATACAGAAAGGCCACCCCAAATGCAGCAATATAAACAAGGTGAAGAGATAGAGGAATACCCAACAGGAAAAGGAACAGGATAAATGGCCAGCAAGCCAAACAAAAGAGGAAGAGAAAGAGAATCTACCTGATAAAGAATTCCGAATAATGGTAGTGAAAATGATCCAAAATCTTGAAATCAAAATGGAATCACAGATAAATAGGCTGGAGACAAGGATTGAGAAGATGCAAGAAAGGTTTAACAAGGACCTAGAAGAAATAAAAAGAGTCAATATATAATGAATAATGCCATAAATGATATCAAAAACACTCTGGAGGCAACAAATAGTAGAATAATGGAGGCAGAAGATAGGATTAGGGAAGTAGAAGATAGAATGGTAAAAATAAATGAATCAGAGAGAAAAAAAGAAAAATGAATTAAAAGAAATGAGGACAATCTCAGAGACCTCCAGGACAATATTAAATGCTCCAATATTCAAATTAAAGGAGTCCCAGAAGAAGACAAAAAGAAAGACTATGAGAAAATAAATACTCGAGAAAATAATAGTTGAAAACTTCCCTAAAATGGGGAAGGAAATAATTACTCAAGCCAAGAAACCCAGAGAGTCCCAAACAGGATAAACCCAAGGCAAAACACCCCAAGACACATTTTAATCAAATTAACAAAGATCAAACACAAAGAACAAATATTAAAAGCAGCAAGGGAAAAAAAATAAACAACACACAAAGGGGTTCCCATAAGGATAACAGCTGATCTTTCAATAGAAACTCTCAGGCCAAGAGGGAATGGCAAGACATATTTAAAGTGATGAAAGAAAATAACCTACAGCCCAGATTACTGTACCCAGAAAGGATCTCATTCAAATATGAAGGAGAAATCAAAAGCTTTACAGACAAGCAAATGCTGAGAGAATTCAGCACCACCAAACCAGCTCTCCAACAAATGCTAAAGGATATTCTCTAGATAGGAAACACAAAAAAGGTGTATAAACCAGAACCCAAAACAGTAAAGTAAATGGCAATGGGATCATACATATCAATAATTACCTTAAACATAAATGGGTTGAATGCCCCAACCAAAAGACAAAGACTGGCTGAATGGACACAAAAACAAGACCCTATATATGTTGTCTACAAGAGACCCACCTCAAAAAAAAGGGACACATACAGACTGAAAGTAAAGGGCTGGAAAAAGATATTCCATGCAAATAGAGACCAAAAGAAAGCAGGAGTAACAATACTCATATCCGATAAAATAGACTTTACAACAAAGGCTGTGAAAAGAGACAATGAAGGACACTACATAATGATCAAAGGATCAATCCAAGAAGAAGATATAACAATTATAAACATATATGCACCCAACATAGGAGCACCGCAATATGTAACACAAATACTAATAAGAATGAAAGGGGAAATTAACAATAACACAATAATAGTGGGGGAATTTAATACCTCACTCACACATATGGATAGATCAACTAAACAAAAAATTAACAAGGAAACACAAACTTTAAATGATTCAATGGACCAGTTAGACTTAATTGATATCTATAGGACATTTCACCCCAAAACAGTGAATTTCCCCTTTTTCTCAAGTGCACACAGAACATTCTCCAGGATAGATCACATCCTGGGCCATAAATCTAGCCTTGGTAAATTCAAAAAAATCAAAATCATTCCAAGCCTCTTTTCTGACCATAATGCAGTAAGATTAGATCTCAATTACAGGAGAAAAACTTAAAAATTCCAACATATGGAGGCTGAACAACATGCTTCTGAATAACCAACAAATTACAGAAGAAATCAAAAAATAAGTCAAAATATGCATAGAAAGGAATAAAAATGAAAACATAACAACCCAAAACCTGTGGGACACTGTAAAAGCAGTGCTAAGGGGAAAGTTCATAGCAATACAGGCATACCTCAAGAAACAAGAAAAAAGTCAAATAAATAACCTAACTCTACACCTACAGCAACTAGAAAAGGAAGAAATAGAGAACCCCAGGGTTAGTAGAAGGAAAGAAATCTTAAAAATTAGGGCAGAAATAAATGCAAAAGAAACAAAAGAGACCATAGCAAAAATCAACAAAGCCAAAAGCTGATTCTTTGAAAGGATATATAAAATTGACAAACCATTAGCCAGACTCATCAAGAAACAAAGGGAGAAAAATCAAATCAATAAAATTAGAAATGAAAATGGAGAGATCACGACAACACAGAAATACAAAGGATCATAAGAGACTACTATCAGCAATTATATGCCAATAAAATGGACAACGTGGAAGAAATGGACAAATTCTTAGAAAAGTACAACTTTCCAAAACTGAACCAGGAAGAAATAGAAAATCTTAACAGACCCATCACAAGCATGGAAATTGAAACTGTAATCAGAAATCTTTCAGCAAACAAGAGCCCAGGTCCAGACGGCTTCACAGCTGAATTCTACCAAAAATTTAGAGAAGAGCTAACACCTATTCTACTCAAAAACTTCCAGAAAATTGCAGAGGAAGGCAAACTTCCAAACTCATTCTATGAGGCCACTGATACCCTAATACCAAAACCTGACAAAGATACCACAAAAAAACAAAACTACAGGCCAATATCACTGATGAACATAGATACAAAAATCCTCAACAAAACTCTAGTAATCAGAATCCAAAAACACATTAAAAAGATCATACACCATGACCAAGTGGGCTTTATCCCAGGGATGCAAGGATTCTTCAATATCCGCAAATCAATCACTGTTACTTCCAGAAAATTGCAGAGGAAGGCAAACTTCCAAACTCATTCTATGAGGCCACTGATACCCTAATACCAAAACCTGACAAAGATACCACAAAAAAACAAAACTACAGGCCAATATCACTGATGAACATAGATACAAAAATCCTCAACAAAACTCTAGTAATCAGAATCCAAAAACACATTAAAAAGATCATACACCATGACCAAGTGGGCTTTATCCCAGGGATGCAAGGATTCTTCAATACCTGCAAATCAATCACTGTGATACACTGCATTAACAAACTGAAAAGTAAAAGCCATATGATTATCTCAATAGATGCAGAGAAGGCCGTTGACAAAATTCAACATCCATTTATGATATAAACTCAACAGAAAGCAGGAATAGAAGGAACATACCACAACACAATATAAGCTATATATGACAAACCAACAGCAAACATTATCCTCAATGGTGAAAAATTGAAAGCATTTCCCCTAAAGTTAAGAACAAGACAAGGGTGCCCACTTTCACCCCTACCATTCAACATAGTTCTGGAAGTTTTGGCCACAATAATCAGAGCCTAAAAAGAAATAAAAGGAACCCAAATTGGAAAAGAAGAAGTAAAACTCTCACTGGTTGCAGATGACATGATCCTCTACATAGAAAACCCTAAAGATTCCACCAGAAAATTACTAGAGCTAATCAATGAATATAGTAAAGTTGTAGGGTATAAAATCAACACACAGAACTACCTTGCATTCCTATACACTAATAATGAGAAAGTAGAAAAAGAAATTAAGGATGCAATTCCATTTACCATTGCAAAAAAAGAATAAAATACTTAGGAATATATCTACCTAAAGAAATTAAAGACCTACATATAGAAAACTATAAAACACTGATGAAAGAAATCAAAGAGGACACGAATAGATGGAGAAACATACCATGTTCATGGATTGGAAGAATCAATATAGTAAAAATGAATATACTACCCAAAGCAATCTACAGATTCAACACAATCCCTATCAAGCTACCAGCAGTATTTTTCACAGAGCTAGAACAAAAAATTTCAAGATGTGTATGGAAATACAAAAAACCTCAAATAGCCAAAGCAATCTTGAGAAAGAAGAATGGAACGGGAGGAATCAACCTGCCTGACTTCAGGCTCTACTACAAAGCCACAGTCATCAAGACAGTATGGTACTGGCACAAAGACAGAATATAGGTCAATGGAACAAAATAGAAAGCCCAGAGATAAATCCACACACCTAGGGACACCTTATCTTTGACAAAGGAGGCAAGAATATACAATGGATTAAAGACAATCTCTTTAACAAGTGGCACTGGGAAAACTGGTCAACCACTTGTAAAAGAATGAAATTAGAACACTTTCTAACACCATACACAAAAATAAACTCAAAATGGACTAAAGATCTAAATGTAAGACCAGAAACTATAAATCTCCTAGAGGAGAATATAGGCAAAACACTCCCCGACATAAATTACAGCAAGATCCTCTATGAGCCACCTCCCAGAATACTGGAAATAAAAGCAAAAATAAACAAATGGGACCTAATTAAAATTAAAAGCTTCTGCACAACAAAGGAAACTATAAGCAAGGTGAAAAGACAGCTTTAGGAATGGGAGAAAATAATAGCAAATGAAGCAACTGACAAACAACTAATCTCAGAAATATACAAGCAACTCCTACAGCTCAACTCCAGAAAAATAAACAACCCAATCAAAAAATGGGCCAAAGAACTAAATAGACATTTCTTCAAAGAAGACATACGAATGGCTAACAAACACATGAAAAGATGCTCAACATCACTCATTATCAGAGAAATGCAAATCAAAACCACAATGAGGTACCATTTCACACCAGTCAGAATGCCTGTGATCCAAAAGTCTACAAGCGATAAATGCTGGAGAGGGTGTGGAGAAAAGGGAACCCTCTTACACTGTTGGTGGGAATGCAAACTAGTACAGCCACTATGGAGAACAGTGTGGAGATTCCTTTAAAAACTGCAAATAGAACTGCCTTATGATCCAGCGATCCCACTGCTGGGTATATACACCAAGGAAACCAGAACTGAAAGAGACTCATGTACCCCAGTGTTCATCACAGCACTGTTTATAATAGCCAGGACATGGAAGCAACCTAGATGTCCATCAACAGATGAATGGATAAGAAGGCTGTGGTACATATACACAATGCAGTATTACACAGCCATTAAAAAGAATACATTTGAATCAGTTCTAATGAGGTGGATGAAACTGGAGCTCATTATACAGAGTGAAGTAAGCCAGAAAGGAAAACACCAATATAGTATACTAACACATATATTTGGAATTTAGAAAGATGGTAACAATAACCCTGTATGCGAGATAGCAAAAGAGACACAGATGTATAGAACAGATTTTGAACTCTGTGGGAGAGGGAGAGGGTGAGATGATTTGGGAGCATGACTTTGAAACATGTATAATATCATATAAGAAACAAATCGCCAGTCTAGGTTTGATGCAGGATGCAGGATGCTTGGGGCTGGTGCACTGGGATGACCCTGAGGGATGGTGTTTGCGGGGGGGAGGTGGGAGGGGGTTCGGGATTGGGAACACATGTACACTTGTGGCAGATTCATGTTGATGTGTGGCAAAACCAATACAATGTTGTAAAGGAAAAAATAATAATAATAAATTTTAAAAATAATTAAAAATAATCATAAGAACATTGCAATATTGAGGGAGCATGAATATATTTGAATTTAATTTGAAACTTTAAGGTTGCCAGACATTAATTCAGATTAAAATGTTTGCTAGTATCACTTTTTAATTTCTACAATTAGCATGACAGACATACAATATTTTTGAAAGAAAACATTTTGAAAATACAAGTCCAACTTACTTGAATCCTATGACATACCATTTAAATTTATGTAGCCACTGTGTAAATGTCATGTCATTCACAATATCTTTAGCCATTTCAATATTTCTTCCTACCAAACTGGAATTTTTGCATTTTTAATATTCTTCACTTTATGGCAATGACTCTACATTTCTCAACATTCCAGAAATGCTTTCCTTTGAAAAACCTTAATTTTTTTTGCCACACTAGGGCGGAAATGTCAGGCCTTAGTCCCAGTGAAATGAAACATAAACCAAAGTGTATCACTTATTCACCCATCTTTAGTCATTTAGTTATCTTTTCACTAAACTATTAAGAGCACTCAGTATCTGCAAATAACTATGAAATTGAGTAGATTAAGGACACAAAAGAAAGGACATAAACTGAAGATGATTTTCTCCAGGGAGCATCCTCTTTTCCTCAAACAGTTAAGAGATCCTCTAATCACTCACCAGCCTTTGGTTTCCATCACCGCTGTTGATTTTATACATAATCCTTACACATAATACCTACACTCACTGAAAATAGTCCTCAATATTCTCTTTCATTTCCCCAGTTAATTTTTGTTTCTGTCCATTCTTCTTTTCTCACAGTAGCTTCTCCATTATAGAACAAATCCACAGGACAAACATATCCATATACAACCTTATCTTTAAAGTACTTTGATCTCACATGTCACTTGATCTCCCATTTCATTATATGAGACCATGAATCTCAAAATTAATCTGAAATTGATAGACTGGGAATTAGCAACTAGGAAGACAAACTAGTTAGGCTATTATACTTCATTAGGCAAAAGGAGAAATGCTGGGCTAGAAGAAGCACAAGCTGGAATCAAGATTGCTGGGAGAAATATCAATAACCTCAGATATGCAGATGATACCACCCTTATGGCAGAAAGTGAAGAGGAACTAAAAAGCCTCTTGATGAAAGTGAAAGTGGAGAGTGAAAAAGTTGGCTTAAAGTTCAACATTCAGAAAACGAAGATCATGGCATCCGGTCCCATCACTTCATGGGAAATAGATGGGGAAACTGTGGAAACAGTGTCAAACTTTATTTTTCTGGGCTCCAAAATCACTGCAGACGGTGACTGCAGCCATGAAATTAAAAGACGCTTACTCCTTGGAAGAAAAGTTATGACCAACCTAGATAGTATATTCAAAAGCAGAGATATTACTTTGCCGACTAAGGTATCCATCACTCAAATGGGATTCAAAATAATACATTTCCCAGGAGCCAGCTGGAAAACCACAACATTCCAAAAATGAACTTTGCCTCTAGAATTTGTTGTTGTTCTGACACTCAGTTGTATCTGAGTCTTTGGGACCCCATGGACTGAAGCAAGCCGAACTTCCCTGTTCTTCACCATCTCCCAGAGTTTGCTCAAACTCATGTCCATTGAGTCAATGATGCCTTCCAACCATCTCATCCTCTGTCCTCTGTCATTCCCTTTTCCTCCTACCTTCAATCTTTTCCAGCATCAGTGTCTTTTCTAATGAGTCAACTCTGTATCAGGTGACCAAAGTATTAGAACTTCAGCATCAGTCCTTCCAATAAATATCCAGGATTAATTCCTTTAGGATTGACTGGTTTGATCTCCTTGCAGTCCAACCCTAGACAAATACTGCTTCAATCTCACTTCACAAAATTTTAAAAATCAGAACCCTAAAATGATCACACTGTTCCCAAATAACTAACCTGCATCCCTAAGCAAAGCTCAAACATAGAAGTTAATATTCAGGTGATTGTATTCATCCGTCACCTCAAAAGTTAAAATTCATCTTACAATGAATTACTATAATGTCATTTAAAAGCAGATGGTAATGAATTAAAGATATAGACTAAATTCTACAGTAAGCACAAAAATATCAATACAAAGAATTATAGCTATGAAGTTAACAAAGGGGACAAAATAGAATCATTAAAAATAAAAAAGGAGGTAGCAAGAGTAGAAAAGGGAATGGAGAACAGATGATATAAGATATAAAGATTTATCAAGCTAATATATTTAAACCTAATCATCTCAATAATCATACTTAAAGCAATCAGTTCAAATAACCCAATTAAAAACAGAGATTGCTAGTTTGAATAAAGAACACAAGACCTAACTATATGTCACTCTCAAGAAATCCATTTAAAATATAAAAATATATACCGGTTAATTGCAAAAGGATAAATCATGTCTATCTGGGTTGAAAAGTGAAAGTGAAAGGCGCTCAGTTGTGTCCAATTCTTTGTGAACCCATGGACTGTTTAGTCCAAGATATTCTCCAGGTCAAACTACTAGAGGGGGTAGCCTATCCCTTCTCCAGGGAATCTTCCCAACCCAAGAATCAAACCAGGGTCTCCTGCATTGCAGGCAGATTCTTTACCAACTGAGCTTCTATCTGGCTTACACTCAGGTAAACAAAGCCACAGTGACTATATTAACATCAAACTTTATTTCAGAGAAAAGAATATTACCAGGCACAATATTATTTGGACAATATTATCAATGTTTGAACAATATCATCAGCAGTGCACAAGGAATACTGCAAATGCTTTGCCTGCATTGAAGGTATCTCTAAATGCCTTGGAGATTACTATTAACCCTCCTCCCCAAGCCTTTCAACACTAGTGACTATGCAGATGAAGCAGTATTAGTTTTGCTCCCTGCCTCCAGTCGGAGGGAATTTTGAGGTTTAATGTATTGTCCAGAGTTCCTTGATGAAACAAGCTGAGTCTGGCACTTTTCCTGAAATCACTTCTAGGCCTCTTCCCCTTCTTGCTTGCTTTTCTCACTCCATTACAGATTTCATTTAGAAGCACTTCCTTAATAAATCATTCGGTTGTACACAAATATTTCCTACAGGGTTTTACTCTCTGGAAATTGCCCTGAGGTGGATGAATTTTTAAAGATGATAGTTCAAAAGCTTTCCCTTAAAAGAGGATAATACTGAGCAGGAAAGAAAAAAAAAGACAGAGTCCATTTTTAAATGTTGTCAAAGGTACAAACCTCAACAGCTTTGAGGACTATATATACAGTATTTTCTGCAGTTTCCATTTAAGAGTGTTCTTAATTCCTTTTATCTATTTTAACCATGCATTGATTGGCTAAGGAATGAAATTTTCCTGTGATTAGGCCATCACCAGATGGTCGATACCAAAATCAGATTGATTATATTCTTTGTGGCCAAATATGGAGAAGCTCTATACAGTCAGCAAAAACAAGACCGGGAGCTGACTGTGGCTCAGAGCATGAACTCCTTATTGCCAAATTCAGACACAAATTGAAGAAAGTAGGGAAAACCACTAGACCATTCAGGTATGACCTAAATCAAATCCCTTACAATTATACAGTGGAAGTGACAAATAGATTCAAGGGATTAGATCTGATAGACAGAGTGCCTGAAGAACTATGTATGGAGGTTTGGGACATAGTACAGGAGGTAGTGATCAAGACCATCCCCAAGAAAAAGAAGAGCAAAAAAGCAAAATGGTTGTCTGAGGAAGCCTTACAAATAGCTGAGAAAAGAAGAGAAACTAAAGGCAATGGAGAAAAGGAAAGATACACCCATCTGAATGCAGAGTTCCAAAGAATAGCAAGGAGAGATAAGAAAGCCTTCCTTAGTGATCATGCAAAGAAATAGAGGAAAGCACTAGAATGGGAAAGACTAGAGATCGCTTCAAGAAAATTAGAGATACCAAAGGAACATTTCATGCAAAGATGGGCTCAATAAAGGACAGAAATGCTAGGGACCTAACAGAAGCAGAAGATATTAAGAAGAGGTGGCAAAAATACACAGAAGAACTATAGAGAAAAGAACTTCATGACTCAGATAATCATGATGGTGTGATAACTCATCTAGTGTCAGACATCCTGGAATGTGAAATCAAGTGGGCCTTGGGAAGCATCTCATCTCACACACCAACATAGTAATGCTCAACATTCTCCAAGCCAGGCTTCAATAGCATATGAACAGTGAAATTCCAGATATTCAAGCTGGATTTAGAAAAGGCAGAGGGACCAGAGAACAAATTGCCAACAGCATTTGGATCATCAAAAAAGCAAGAGAGTTCCAGAAAAACATCTACTTCTGCTTTATTGACTATGCCAAAGCCTTTGACTGTGTGGATCACAACAAACTGTGAACAATTCTTACAGAGAGGTGAAAACCAGACCACCTTACCTGCCTCATAAGAAATCTGCATGTAGGTTAAGAAGCAACAGTTAGAACTGAGCATGGGAAAACAGACTGGTTCCAAATAGGAAAAGGAGTAGGTCAACCTTGTATATTGTCACCCTGCTTATTTAATTTATATGCAGAGTACATTATGCAAAGTGCCAGGCTGGATGAAGCACAAGCTGGAATCAAGCTTGTACTTGACTGGGACAAATGTCAATAACCTCAGATAGGCAGATGATACCACCCTTATGACAGAAAGTGAAGAAGAACTAAAGAGCCTCTTGATGAAAGTGAAAAAGCTGGCTTACAACCCAACATTCAGAAAACTAAGATTGTGGCATCTTTTCCCATCACTTCATGGCAAATAGATGAGGAAACAATGGAAATAGTGAGAGACTTTATTTTGGGGGGCTCCCAAATCACTGCAGATGGTGACTGAAGCCATGAAATTAAAAAAAATTTGCTTCTTAGAGAAAAGTTATGACCAACCTAGACAGCATATTAAAAAGCAGAGAAGTTACTTTGCTAACAAAGGTCCATCTAGCCAAAGCTTTGGCTTTTCCAATAGTCATACATGGATGTGAGAGTTGGACTATAAAGAAAGCTGAGTGCAGAAGAACTGATGCTTTTGAACTGTGGTGCTGGAGAAGACTCTTGAGAGTCCCTTAGACTGCAAGGAGATCCAACCAGTCCATCTTAAAGAAATCAGTCCTGAATATTCATTGGAAGGACTGATTTTGAAGCTGAAACTCCAATCCTTTGGCCACCTGATCAGTGAAGAACTGACTCACTGGAAAAGATTCTGATGCTAGGAAAGATAAATGCAGGAGGAGAAGGGGTCAACAGAGGATGAGTTGGTTGGACGGCATCATTGATTCAAATGGCCATGAGTTTGAGCAAGCTTCAGGAGCTGGTGATGGATAGGACAGCTGGCATGCTGCAGTCCATGGGGTCACAAAGAATTGGACACTACTGAGCGACTTAACTGAACTGAGGGCTGTAAACCAGAACCACTGGCCATTCCATTCATACACATTTCTATCCTTATAGTAAGTCTTCAAATTAATCATAAATAAGGAGAAAATTGAAAACAAAGTAAGTTATTGTAAATGAGATAGAATCTGAAAAGAAAGGTCTATAAGGAATCATGAGGCTTCCCTGGCAGCTCAGTAGTAAAGAATCCATCTGCCAATGCAGGAGACATTAATTCGATCCCTAGTATAGGAAGATTCCCTGAAGAAGAAAATAGCAATTCGCTGAAATGTTCTTGCCTGGGAAATCCCATGGACAGAAGAGTCTGGGTGGGGGAGGCGGGGAGTGGGGCTACAGTCCATCGGGTTGCAAAAAGTCAGACACCACTTAGCAACTAACCAAAACTATAACCCATTATATAAGCTTAACCTATGCTTTGAAACTTGTTGAAATTGTTATCAAAAGATTTCTTTTTTGCAACATTTCCTTAAGTTAGAGGCTCTAGATAAACTTTAAAGATTCTCAGTCATCAGAAATATAATTTCTTGTGTAGTTTATATTTTTCTAGGAAGAGAGTCAAAGAGTCCACAAGATTCTTAATGAGACTAGACTCTCCCTGCTCAAAAATTAGTTTTTTTGTTTATGAATGCAAGGAGATGGTGCATTCTGGCCCTTCCTTTTAACTTTGGTGACTCCTCAAAACCAGTGCTCTTCCTTCTTCTTTTGAGGAAAGATGCTCTCTCTCTCCACTATCCTAATTCTCTGCCTTCATTTTTCTTATTTTCTGTTGCATTTTTGCTTCTAAACACCTGTTATGTTTTCCCAGAAAATATTCCTGAACTGATTTTGTTTTTCCAAGAACCCTCAAAGAATTCAAGCAATCTCATGAATCCATGTAACCTCCTCTATTAGAATCACTCACACAAGTTTGCTTTCAGCCCTGATAGTTCTCAAAGGCTTCACTTTTCCTCTCCTCAGTCTCAAAGTAGCATATGTGCCCAGGTATCACATTCAAAATATTCAAGATGTGAAATATTTCTCCTAATAACTATTTATTTCTATGATATCACTCTCTATTAATTAGTAAGACTAGACCCTAATAATCAAATTTGTCAAAATCAAATGAAATTTGACTCTTCTTTTTGTTTACTTCTAATTTCTGACTAAGAACTGGACATGGAACAACAGACTGGTTCCAAATAGGAAAAGGTGTATGTCAAGGCTGTATATTGTCACCCTGCTTATTTAACTGATGTGCAGAGTACATCATAAGAAATGCTGGGCTGGAAGAAGCACAAGCTGGAATCAAGATTGCCAGGAGAAATATCAGTAACCTCAGACATGTAGATGATACCACCCTTATGGCAGGAAGTGGAGAGGAACTGAAAAACCTCTTGATGAAAGTAAAAGAGGAGAGTGAAAAAGTTGGCTTAAAGCTCAACATTCAGAAAACGAAGATCATGGCATCTGGTCCCATCACTTCATGGGAAATAGATGGGGAAACAGTGGAAACAGTGTCAGACTTTATTTTTGGGGCTCCAAAACACTGAAGATAGTGATTGCAGCCATGAAATTAAAAGATGCTTACTCCTTGGAAGGAAAGTTATGACCAACCTAGATAGCATATTGAAAAACAGAGACATTACTTTGTCAGCAAAGGTCTGTCTAGTCAAGGCTATGGTTTTTCCAGTGGCCATGTATGGATGTGAGAGTTGGACTATAAAGAAAGCTGAGCATTGAAGAATGGATGCTTTTGAACTGTGGTGTTGGAGAAGACTTGAGAGTTCCTTCGAGTGCAAGGAAATCTAAACAGTCCATCCTAATGGAGACCAGTCCTTGGTGTTCATTGGAAGGACTGATGCTAAAGCTGAAACTCCAATACTTTGGCCACCTCATGAGAAGAGTGGACTCACTGGAAAAGACGCTGATGCTGGGAGGGGTTGGAGGCAGGAGGAGAAGGGGAGAAAAGAGGATGAGATGGCTGGATGGCATCACCGACTCGATGGATGTCAGTTTGAGTGAACTCCGAGAGTTGGTGATGGACAGGGAGGCCTGCTGTTGCTGCTGCTAAGTCACTTCAGTCATGTCCAACTCTGTAGATAGCAGCCCACCAAGCTCCCCCGTCGCTGGGATTCTCTAGGCAAGAACTCTCGAGTGGATTGCCATTTCCTTCTCCAATGCATGAAAGTGAAAAGTGAAAGTGAAGTCACTCAGTCGTATCCGACTCTTAGCGACCCTATGGACTGCAGCCTACCAGGCTCCTCCATCCTTGGGATTTTCCAGGCAAGAGTACTGGAGTGGGGTGCCATTGCCTTCTCTGGACAGGGAGGCCTGGCATGCTGCAATTCATGGTGTCGCAAGAGTCGGACACAACTGAGCGACTGAAGTGAACTGAAGTCCTATCAATTCTTCAGTATCTCTTGAAAATATTTTTCCTATTGTTAGTGCCATCTTCCTATTTCAGTCTCCTCACATTTCTATTTTTCTCTATTCCAAATGTATTCTATACATGCCAAAGTGAAGTGAAGTGAATTTGCTCAGTCGTGTCCAACTCTTTGCAACCCCAGGATTGTAGCCTACCAGGCTCCTGTTTCCATGGGATTTTCCAGGCAATAGTACTGGAGTAGGGTGCCATTTCCTTTTCCAGGGGATCTTCCCATCCCAGGGATTGAACCCCGGTCTCCTGCATTGTAGACAGATGCTTTACCATCTGAACCACAAGGGCCTCTATTCATATTCTTCTGCTACTCACATATATGTTAACCCACTATTTGCTGAAGAATATCTTCAGCCTCTTTTTTTTTTAACCTATACAGCTGCTGTATTCTGCCCCTATTGACATATTACATGTCTTCCTTTCTCATTTTTTGAGAACCACGTAATTACAAATTGTCAATGCTAAACAAATCCTCAAGTTTCTCAACCCTCTAGCTTGGTTTACAAACATAGTTTTAAAGCCATTTCCTCTATAACATTTGGTTAATATCTATAACTTGAGCATTCCTAAAGCTTTTTTCCAATCTTGCCATCTTGCAAGAAACTCTCCCCTAATCTGCTTTGTTTAAAGATAAAGTCTTAAACTTTGTGTCCTTGAATTTGATTCACCTGCTACTATCTTATAAATAGTAGGCTCTTAATAATTTTAATGGAAGAATAAATGAATTATCCATTTTACTTTACTGGTTGGTTAAAAGAAGTCTTGAATCTTAACCTTGAAAATTGGTTATTCTCCTTGAAGAAACTGTCTATAAATGAGGTTCAATCAATGTTAGCAACTTTTGGAGCTATAGATAAAGGCCAGTACCAAGAATTGTTAAGTAAACTATATGACCTGTGCAGAGAAGGACAACCATTGCTCAAGCCATAAATGCTAGAGGTTAATGAGAGCCACATACTCAATAACTCTTTGAAAACCATTTAGAAGGTAGAATTGCTCTTAGAACATTAATTTGGTTAAATGAATATTGTGCCAAATGATTTCAAATTTATAAAGTAACAGTTTAAGCAGTTTTATAGAAAATTGCTCCCCAAATTACACCCCTAAAAATATCAGCCTTTAATCACACTCTACAAGATGTATACATTTTGAAGAGCCAAATCTTTTTGTAATTAGATACAATGGCTAATATTACATTTTAACAACATCAAAATACATTGCATTTATTAAATACATTAATATTCTAACAAAACATCTATTATATTACAGATTTTAAAGGCAGCTTAATTGCTGGGTCTACTCATCTAGGAACAAATGTGAAATAAAAATTTCTTCATGACTTTTCAGCAGAAACTGAACAAATAACTCAATGGAATTATAACTAGATGCTTTAAACATTCATCAAATAACTGATTAATTTGGGAGGAAAAAGGCAACTGAATAAAATTTAGGTTATATTTTTAGTTTTTTTTTTTTTTAATTGAAGAGTTAAAACAAAAATTTCAAGTATTTTACTTCAGGAAACTAATTGGAAAAAATGATTTCAAATAGTTAGAGAATAAGTCATTCTAAACACAACAAATACATCAAATAGTTTTACATATCCCTCAACACAGCTTTACTGTTTTATTATTATAGCTTTTCCTCAAACAATTTGCCTTGTATCATACATAGATATTCTAATTTAATCATTTCAGTAACTCTTGGACAAGTAATATTATAATTTTAACAGATAAAATTATGTCCAAGATTTGAAGATATATTCTACAAAAGGTATATTTTCAAGTAAATCAAACATTTAGAAATTGGAAGATTTTATCTTTGGGGGTATTTAATAATATTTTATGTTCAGTAAACAGCTAAACCTTCCAGGGAGATTCATTATTAACCTATACATCCCTAAATAATTATGATATATGATTATTTAAAATATTTATATATATAATTTACATATAATAACTATATCAAATTGTATATATTTAAATGCATCATATGACATACTTCAACATACATTTATGCTGTTTTCTTGACCAATGTCTGGAACCCTAAAATGTATATTATTTATAACTAAGTATAATGCATTAGACTCTTGAGAGTCCCTAGAACAGCAAAGATATCAAACCAGTCAATTGTAAAGGAAATCAACCCTGAATACTCATTGGAAGAACTGATGTGAAGCTGAAGCTACAATAATCTGTTCAACTGATACGAAGAGCCAACTCTTTGGAAAAGACCCTGATGCTGAGGAAGATGGAGGGCAAGAGGAGAAGAAGGCAACACAGGATGAGATGGTTGGATGGCATCACTGACTCAGTGGACATGAGTCTGAGCCAACTCTGGGAGACAGTGAAGGAGAGGGAAGCCTGGCATGCTGCAGTTCATTAGGCTGCACAGTTACACATGTAGTTATAGAGTTGTTGCTATAGACACATATGTATGTTTATAGCCATGAAAGTGAAGTTGCTCAGTCATGTCCGACTCTTTGCAACCCAATGGATTGTAGCCTATCAGGCTCCTCCATCCATGGGATTTTCCAGGCAAGAGTGCTGGAGTGGATTGCCATTTCCTTATCCAGGGGATCTTCTCAACCCAGGAATCGAATCTGGGTCTCCCACATTGCAGGCAGACACTTTACCGTCTGAGCCACTAGGGAAGCCCATTTATAGACATAAAACATATGTATTTTATACTTATACAGTATTAGTGCACTTGGACAGTTAGAACCAGACATGGAACAACAAACTGGTTCCAAATCAGGGAAGGAGTATGTCATGGCTGTATAATGTCACCCTGTTTATTTAACTTATATATATATATTATATAATTTGAAATGCCAAGCTGGATAAAGTACAAGCTGGAATCAAGCTTGTGCTTGATTGGGAGAAGTATCAATAACCTCAGATATGCAGATGATACCACCCTTATGGCAGAAAGCAAAGAAAAACTAAACAGCCTGGCTACAATTCAACATTCAGAAAACAAAGATCATGGCATCTGGTCCCATCACTTTATGGCAAACAGATGGGGAAACAATGGAAACAGTGACAGACTTTATATTTTGGAATCTCCAAAATCACTGCATATGGTGACTGCAGCCATGAAATTAAAAGATGCTTGCTCCTGCTGTGATTTATGTCAGAGAGTGTTTTGCCTATGTTCTCCTCTAAGAGTTTTATAGTTTCTTGTCTTACGTTTAGATCTTTAATCCATTTTGAGTTTATTTTTGTGTATGGTGTTAGAAAGTGATCTAATTTCATTCTTTTACAAGTGGTTGACCAGTTTTCCCAGCACCACTTGTTAAAAAGATTGTCTTTAATCCGCTGTATATTCTTGCCTCCTTTGTCGAAGATAAGCTGTCCATAGGTGTGTGGA
>SJXQ01008157.1:96409-137781 GCA_006408695.1 Aepyceros melampus
GGGGATAATCCAGAGAGAGGGTGTGGGGCGGGAGCGGGGAGGTGGGGGTCGGGATTGGGAGTTCATGTATACTCGTGGCTGATTCATGTCGATGTGTAGCAAAACGAATACAGTATTGTAAAGCAAAACAAACTAAAAAATAAAAATTAATTATTAAAAAAAAAGATGCTTGCTCCTTAGAAGAAAAGTTATGACCAACATAGATAGCATATTCAAAAGCAGAGACATTACTTTGTCAACAAAGGTCTGTCTGGTCAAAGTTATGATTTTTCCAGTAGTCATGTATGGATGTGAGAGTTGAGCTATAAAGAAAGCTGAGGGCCGAAGAATTGATGCTTTTGAAGTGTGGTGTTGGAGAAGACTCTTGAGAGTCCCTTTGACTGCAAGGAGATCCAACCAGTCCATCTTACAGGAAATCAGTCCTGAATATTCATTGGAAGGACAGATGCTGAAGCTGAACTCCAATCCCTTTGGCCACCCGGTGCAAAGAAGTGACTCACTGGAAAAGAACATGATGCTGGGAAAGACTGAACATAAGAGGCTAAAAAGGGTCACCAGAGGATGAGATTGTTGGATGGCTTCACTAATTCAAATGGATATGAGTCTGAGCAAGCTTCAGGAGTTGATGATGGACAGGGAAGCCTGACATGCTTCAGTCCATGGGGTCGCAAAGAGTTGGACATGACTGAGTCCGAACTGAACTGAGCAGATTGGTGCAGATGTATCGAGAAGTATAATCCAATTCAATTTTTATTAATTTAGGACAAGAAAAGTATTGTCTATTGGCCTTGTAGACATGAAAAGAACCTCCATGAACATGCTATAGTTTTCTTAACCTTTCAGGTGACATACAAGCATAAAAAATAAAGAATTATACGATTATCCATGTCAGGCTGCTCTCTGAAGGAAGCAAATCACAGGGACTGATAGTAGATCTCAGTTTAGCCCTCAAAAAAAAAAAAAACAGAAATTTTTTACCATCACAGTTTGAAACTATGGATTAAAAATGTTTTTTTTTTTGAAAATTATTTATTTTTCAAAAGGATATTAACCTTTTTAAGGTACATTATAAGAAACTTGAAGTCTCTTCCCTCAGGGGAATTTCACCCTAAACAGACAGTACATACAAATAACTTATATAACCAAGGAAACCACTATATACATGTATAACCCCAGATCACAAGTCTCTCAGCACAAGCTTCTTGAAAGGATTTAGCTTAATACCTGCTCTCTGAAGGCTCACAAATACAAGGTTCAGTTCAGTTCAGTTCAGTCGCTCAGTCGTGTCCGACTCTTTGCGACCCCATGAATCGCAGTACGCCAGGCTTCCCTGTCCATCACCAACTCCCGGAGTTCACTCAGACTCATGTCCATCGAGTCCGTGATGCCATCCAGCCATCTCATCCTCCGTCGTCCCTTTCTCCTCTTGCCCCCAATCCCTCCCAGCATCAGGGTCTTTTCCAATGAGTCAACTCTTCGCATAAGGTGCCCAAAGTACTGGAGCTTCAGTTTTAGCATCATTCCTTCCAAAGAAATCCCAGGGTTGATCTCCTTCAGAATGGACTGGTTGGATCTCCTTGCAGTCCAAGGGACTCTCGAGAGTCTTCTCCAACACCACAGTTNTCTTGCTCTCTCTCACTCTCTCTCTCGCTCTCACTCTCTCGCTCTCTCTCTCTCTCTTTCTCTCCCACGCACGGGCTCTCTGTCTCTCTTCTCTCTCTCTTCTCTTCGCAACTTTTGGGTCGGCATGCCCTCATGCCTCAAGGATGTATTCTCCTTTATTTTCTAAATAAAACTGATCTGTCCAAGAACCATGGACTATCCAAGAGCTGTGGCTTTAACATTCGTTGCTTCAAATTTCTGTTGAGACGAGACAGACCAAGCAGATTACACTCCCCTGACAAAATCATTTAATAAGCTGTGCTACATAATAGTAAGAACCTATCACTAAGATTCAGAATGCCTAAGTTAAATCTGTGATGCACTATTCATGAATGTCACAATGCCTGGTGAATCCTGATTTCTTTATTTTCTTCCTCATCCACTCTTCTTCCCAGTATTTCAAGCTGATGGTACAATAAGCAACTGTTCATTGTCTGTGGAACATTATACATATGATACAGACCCGCACCCAAGCCACCTGGAGTTATAGCTTTCTGTGTAGCCAAAGACATTACTTTGCCAACAAAGGTCCATCTAGTCAAAGCTATGGTTTTTCCAGTAGTTATGTATGGATGTGAGAGTTGGACTATAAAGAAAGCTGAGCACCGGAGAATTGATGCTTTTGAACTGTGGTGTTGGAGAAGACTCTTGAGAGTCCCTTGGACTGCAAGGAAATCCAACCAGTCCATCCTAAAGGAAATCAGTCTTGAGTGTTCATTGGCATTACTGATGCTGAAGCTGAAACTCTGATACTTTGGCCACCTGATGCCAAGAGCTGACTCATTTGAAAAGACCCTGATCCTGGGAAAGATTGAAGGCAGGAGGAGAAAAGGATGACAGAGGATGATATGGTTGGATGGCATCACCGACTCAATGGACATGAGTTTGAGTAAACTCCGGGAGTTGATGATGGACAGGGAGGCATGGCGTGCCACAGTTCATAGGGTTGCAAAGAGTCAGACATGACTGAGTGACTGAACTGACTGAACCAAGACATAGAATAAGATGAGACATACTTGTTTAGGGCCAACTTGGTGAAGGATCTATTGCAGAAAAGAAACTTAACTGATGGCTTTAAATTATATCTAGTAAAGTTCCTAAGACAGCCTTCATCCAATGAAGGGATTCAAGAAATAATTGTGTCAAGGGATTCAAGAAATAATTGTGTCGGCTTCCTTGACCTGATTGGGACAACTCTGAAGCATGTTCTTCACTGACAGTCAGCCCAAGTTCCCTTTTAGATTATGCTCCAGGTGTCCACAATAGTAACCTACTTGATAACATACTCTATCAGCCTTCTTCCTTTCCTAGGCTCATTACTCCTGTCCCCATGAATCTCTTCTGGTATTTCCTCCCAAATAAACTACTTTCATTGAATCCTTGTCTAAAGGTGCACTAATGCTGAAAGCAAATTAAGACACCTTTAATGCAGTGTATATATAATATTAACATCAAATATTAACCTCAAAACTCCATTGTACATAAATTCAACAAAAACAAGTTATGTACATATTGTTTATCTTTTCCCTCACTTACCCTACAAAATAAAGAAGGACTACATTAACATAAAAACACGGAGAGACAAATTCACTTCAGAGACATAGTCAACCTGTTCACAGATTTCATCATCTATAGATTAGGTGTAATGATGATTTAACTCTAGTAGGTTTACAACTTGCAGATAATCTGTCTGGGTTAATAAACATTTCTTATCTAAAATGTCCAATGGCATATTTGGTCCACACCAAATGGTTTGGGACGGGACCAAATGGTCATGCAAATATAAAAACATTTTGGCATGGACCAAATATCTAGTGGACCAAATGTCTTAGGGAGTTTCCATGGTGGCTTAGTGGTAAAGAATCCACCTGCCAATGCAGGAGATGCAGGTTTGATCCCTGGATCAGGAAGATTCCCTGGAGAGGGAAATGGCAACTTACTTCAGTATTCTTGCCAGGATTATCCCAAGGCCAGAGGAGCCTGGGGGGTTACAGTCCATGGGGATCAAAAGAGTCAGATATGACAATGAGCAAACAATAAAAACAACAACAAAGTATCTTATAGACATTTTGGACAGGAGCAAGTGTCCTGCAAAGATCTGCTTGTCGTGCATTTTTTTAGTTTCGTCTATGTCTTTTCTTGTTTGATGCCCCGGCCCAAATTTAAGTCAGAAATATACAATAACCACTAGATTCGTATCAGTTTCAGAAATTGCCTAAAGCATAATAGAGATATTGGTAAGTAGACAAAAGACCTGCTTTGGGGTCCTTTAGCCACTTAAGCACTAAATCGTCCCCTCCGGTAAGGATGGGGAGATTTCACGCTGGAGGTTGCTGCAGAATTCTCATTAACTAATTCCCTGAAGAAGCTTTGCTTCACCTCTGGCAGACCTTTTCTCTCCAGCACATGAGAGATGGGCTACTGACAGGAATGAGAGTGCAACCCATGTAATTAAATGAAAGAGAGGTTCATAGGAAATATGTGAAGAGAAAGAATCAGCAATCTTCATTCCCTAGTTTAATTAGCTAATGAATGCCTGGACAGGCACCAAGTCACTTTATTGATGCAGAATTCCATTCGACCACTCTGTTTGAATACAGAATCATAGATTCTTGGAACCTTCGCTTGCTTTGAATGCTGAACTTGACACTGAAGACTCTCCCTGACCTAGCCTAACCTGCCTCAACCTATCCCTATAGGTTCCTTGCTGACTACATTTCCACATACCCTCTATATGCCAGTACACTCTGTTTTAGACCAAGTATTTTACAGAAGAAAACTTGCGGCAAAATTACATGCTGATGTTTTATTGGAGGGTACTGAAGGGTGACAGAATATGCCACTTTAAAATATACCACTTTGACATAAAGATTATTTTGAGCTAAAGACACTTGAAAATTAAAAGCAAGTGAAAGATGGATACTGTGCCCTCCTCTTTTTCTTCCTAAAAGCAGGAAATAAAACCCTCATATGCCCTCCTCATACCAAGAGGACAGTAACATTCTTATCTGAGATAAAACTATAAAATAAACCTTGCTAAACTAACAATTATCTTGCTGGTCACTTTTCTACTCAATTAACTACCCTAGCTCTAGCCTTTCTATTTTGCCACGTTCTCGTAATTTACTAGACTTCATCCAATTCAGAATAAATATGCATTCAAAACTAACAGCTTCATTGGGTCTTCAGTTACTTTTGAGGGCTCTCTAGCCTGCAAAACACATATTAAATTCATTTTTATACATTCTCCGTTATCTATGTCAATTTAATTCTGAGTCCCAGCCAAAAACTCTAAGAGGCTTAGAGGTACTATTTTGCCTCCCAAGTGGTACAAAAAGGGAAAGTAAGGTATGGAAAGAGGGAAAGCAAATACAGAGCAGTATGTTGCCATGCTGGCCACAGTCTTCCATAACTCACCTGAGTCCGGCGGGTGAATCTGCTGTGAGTTCAAGGAAGCACTGCACCTCAAAAAAGCCCATGGTGGATCTGAAGGGTGAAAGTGAAAGTATTAGTTGTTCAGTTGTGTCCACTCTTGGCAACCCCATGGAGTAGCCTGCCAGGCTCCTCTGTCTATGGAATTCTCCAGGAAAGAATACTGGAGTGGGTAGCCATTTCCTTCTCCAAGGGATCTTCCTGATCCAGGGATGGAACCCAGGTGTCCTGCCTTGCCTGGGAAGGTCAAGGGATACATCTTTTAGACATTTGATGGCGGTTCAAATCTCTTTAATTCCTTTGAAATGTGATATTGTTTCTTACTTATAAGTGCTGGTAATGCTATAGGAAATTGATTTAAAATTATTTATTCTCTAATTGTTGCTGCTGCTGCTAAGTCACTTCAGTAGTGTCCAACTCTGTACAACCCCATAGACGGCAGCTCACCAGGTTCCCCTGTCCCTGGGATTCTCCAGGCAAGAACACTGGAGTGGGTTGCCATTTCCCTCTCCAATGCATGAAAGTGAAAAGTGAAACTGAAGATGCTGCTCAGTCGTGTCGGACTCTTAGCGACCCCATGGACTGCAGCCTACCAGGCTCCTCCTTCCATGGGATTTCCAGGCAAGAGTACTGGAGTGGGGTGCCACTGCCTTCTCCGCTAATTGTTGCTAGTATACAAAAATACAATTGATTTTTGTGTGTTGAACTTGTACTCTATGCCTTTGTTAAATATATTATTTCCAATAGTTGCTTCCCTTCTAGTTTCTATTTAAACGATCATGTCAAATATAACTAGAGTCTATTTCTTTTCCAATCTAAGTGGACTTTATTTTCTGTCCTTACTGCACTGTGGACTGTTGCACAGTAAAATATTGAATAAAAATAAGGAGAATTGATATCCTTTCACTGTTCCCAGCTTAGGAGCAAACAGTGCAGTATTTCATGAACCTCTATTTTTTCTTATTTTTCATAAATACCTTTTACAATATTGAAGAGGCTTCTTTCTATTCCTGGCCTGGTAAGAGTCACTTCTCTTAAAAGTATGAATTGGTTTTCCATTTTCTCAAGATTATTTTTGATACTTTATATTGAGATGAGCAAGATGTTGAGTTACAGTGACTGATTTTTAAATATTAAGTCAATTTTACACTCCTAGAAGTAACCTCAATTGGTGTCTATGTGTTATTCCTTTTGTATATTTCTACTGACCTACTAACATTTTGTTGAGAACTTTTGCATCTATCTTCATCAGGGTTATTGGTCTATATTACTCTCTTTACATAGTACCTTTGTCAGGTTTTGTATTCAGTGTTATGCTGCACATACAAAATAAATAGTGTCATGCTTCCATCTCCTGATTCATTCAAGTCTTCTCTTTTCACACTTCAACCTCCTAGTACTTCAATTTCATTTTTCCATCTATTACTTCATGCTTTTGTTATCATGAATCTTATATTTAAGTACTTTATAAACACTATCTGTAATGAACTGTTCGCTTTAAGCAAACAGTTGTCTTTTGGGAAAATAAAGGAAAAAAGAAAAGAAGCTAGTCTTCCTTGAACTTGAACTTCTTTTAGTATTTCTTATAGTGTAGATATGATGGCTACACATTTTCTGAGCTTTCATCTTTCATAAGTTACTTTATTTTATTTTTGAAGGGCCATTTTGTAACATATTGAATATTCATTTGAGAGGTATTTGTTGTTATTACTTTACAGTTGTAATTTTTATTTTCTGACCTGTATCATTTCTAGTTAGAAGTCAATCATTATTTACACACATTTTTTTATATATTGGATTGGTCAAAAACTTCATTCAGGTTTTTCCATACAATGTTATGGAAAAACCCAAACCAACTTTTTGCCCAGCCCAATAATATGTCATTTTTCTTTGGATGTTTTGAAGATTTTCTGTTCCTTTGTGGTTGTCACCCATTTTGACTAAAGTGGTTTAAGTGCTTTTTCTTTGTATTTATCCTTCTTGGGTTTTCCTGAGCTTCATGGACTTGTAGACTGACGCTTTGAAATAAAATTTGGGAAATTTTCAACCATTATTTTCTCAAGTTTTTTTTTTTTTTTGGTCATTATCTTTCTCCCCTATCTTGTGTCCTTAAGCCCCTGTGTTATAAACAGTATAGTATTATTCCACTGATAATAAAGGCTTTTTTTTTAAATTCTGTTTTCTCTCTTTTTCTGATTAAATAATTTCTATTCATGTGTTCTCAAGTTCACTGAGTCTGTATCTGCCATCTTCAATATATCATTAAGTCCATCAGTGATTTTTTTTTCCACTTTAGAAACTGTAATTTTTGTTTCTAGGATTTCCATTTATGTTTTTGGTTTTTACCTGCTAAAATTCTATATTTGTTGGCTTAGTGGTAAAGAATCTGCCTGCTAATGCAGGAAATGCAGGTTTGACCCCTGAGTTGGGAAGATGGCCTGCAGAAGGAAATGGCAACCCAGGCCAGTATTCTGGACTGGGAAATCCCATGGACAAAGGATCACGGCAGGCTACAGTTTATGAAGTTGCAGAACAGTCGGACATGACTTAGTGACTGAATGACTGAGAGTTTCTAGCTATTTATTCATTATGACCACATATTTTGCTCTAAGTCCTGAAAAATATTTCTTAGTTCAGTTCAGTCGCTCAGTTGTGTCTGACCTGTGACCCCATGAATCACAGGATGCCACGTCTCCCTGTCCATCACCAGCTTCCATAACTGCTAAAAATAGTTTTTTTATGTCCTTGACTGCTGAATTCAACATGTGGGTCATCTTGGTATTTGTTTCCTCTGATTGCCTTTTTCTGGATTATTCATCACGTTTTTCTACTCTTTTACCTGTCTAGTAATTTTGGGTGAGAAAACTTTTCTTTCCTCATGAACATTTTGAATGATACATTGTAAAGAATCTGGGTTAACTTTTTTTTTTTTTTTTTAAATGACTGTTGAGTTTTGTTTCAGCAGGCAGTTATATGCTAGAAGTTCTTTCTGTCAAAGATTGGTTTTAGGGTGTATTAGATTAGATTAGCTACAGAATATTCTTTACAAATAGGCTATCCATATAATTTATGGCCTCTTTGGTAGTTTACCTGAATCCCAGATGTGTTAATGAGATCTCTCCACTGTCAGTGTATCTGTAACATTGTCCTGCAACGGTGCCCTCTAGAATGGCCTTTCCATCCTGAGATGGAATGCTGCTTTCTGTTAGGCCTCATAGGGTTGCTTTCATCAGACAGCTATGCAATGCCGGCTTTGATCAAGGCCTTGGGAATTCCTTGCTTCTTCAATCCCCTGCCCCGCAAGTTCTAATTGTGTCAGAAGCCCTGAACTCTATTTTATGACTCCCCAGAGAGAGTGCTGGGACTCCACTCCCTTTACAAAAGTTGGAAAATTGTACCAAATTAAAAAGTTAATAAGAGCATGGGAGTTCATTCACGTATTTGTCTTCTCCCAGGGATCATACTGCCTAAAGCCCAGGACTTTAAAACATTTGCCACATATGTTTTCTCCAACATTATACTTGTTTATGGCGGGAGGACATGCTTGGAACTATGACTCTATCTGAGCAAAAAGTGCAAGTCTAAACAGGCTTTTAAATTTTGAATGATGAAATATGTAATACTTTATATGTAAAGAAAAAAAATGGAAAATATCACCACACTGAGACCAAAGTCAGTAATTTCCATACTAGCCTCAAATATGGGGCTTTTTCCTCAAAGAATTGAAACTTTACAGATATAATTGAAATATACTCTTTTGATTATTTACTGGTGTATATACCATTCTGGGCTTCTCTAATGGCTCAGTGGTAAAGAATCCACCTGCAACGGAGGAGATGCAGGAGACTCATGTTTGATCCCTGGCTTGAGAAGATCCCATGGAGTAGGACATAGCAATACACTCCAGTATTGCCTGGAAAACCTCATGGACACAGGAGCTTGACAGACTATAGTTAATGATGTTGCAAAGAGTCAGATACAACTGAAGCAACTGAGCACAATATATCATTCTACAGCTTCTTAATTTTAAACAATAACATTCATTTCTTTATTTGATATTAAGCAAATTGAGGATTTTCTTGGTGGCTCAGACAGTAAAGAATCTGCCTGCAATGCAAGAGATGAAGGTTTCATCCACAGGTCATGTAGATCCTCTGGAGAAGGAAATGGCAACCCATTCCATTATTTTTGCCTGGGAAATCCCATGGACAGAGGAGCCTGGTGGGCTACAGTCCATGGGGTCACAAAAAGTCAGACACAATTGAGCAATTATCATTTTTACTTTTTGACAAATTGCTCCAGATCAGTGAAGACAGTGAACACATGATTTTATCTGGAATGTCTCAAGTGGATTTTGAAGATTCATTTTTGAATTGCTCCAGATCAGTGAAGACAGTGAACACATGATTTTATCTGGAATGTCTCAAGTGGATTTTGAAGATTCATTTTCAAAATACTTGGCAGTCCTCTTGGTGTTAGCTGTCAACTGGGAGCTCCACTAGAGGTTCAGGCTTGGGATCTTTGTTCCCCTACAGAGAGCCTCTCCACATGGCTAGATGAGCTTCACACAGCATGGAGCTGTTCAGATAGTCACATTTCTTACAAGGCAACTTACTTCTCTCAGACCATTGAAGCAGAAATTGCCTAGTCTTAATGTCAGGGCTTTCAAGTCTCAGAATGTTACTTCTGCTGCATTTTACTGGTCATGTAGTCACAGATCCAGCCCAGATTCAATGGGAGGAGAATTAGACTCCATGTGTCAATGAAGGTCTATAATATCATCAGGCAAGAGGGCATGTATGATAGGATCCAAGATTGTGGTCATTTCTGCAAATATAATCTACAACTCACAATCTTTTTATTCCTTATTCCTTCCCCTCCTCCTCTACTCAGAGGTAGCCGCTGTAATCAATGTTTAAACTTCTT
Organism: Aepyceros melampus; assembly: GCA_006408695.1. Lineage (NCBI taxonomy): Eukaryota > Metazoa > Chordata > Mammalia > Artiodactyla > Bovidae > Aepyceros > Aepyceros melampus. The sequence goes on from SJXQ01008157.1 coordinate 106,430, forward strand.
ATTCATATTTTTATACCTTTATTAAAGCTCTCTCTAGCTCAGAACACCTTTCATACTTCAAGTATTATTTACATAGAGCCAAACAAAGTATTCAAGATATTTCACAAGGTGTAACATGACAGAAATTCCTTAGATATATTTATCCAAGAATCTTCTAAGGCCATTACAGTGCTAACAACTTGAGTTACACAAGTTTATCCTGTTTCCTTCTCTCAATTTGAATTTATAGTCTTGCCCTTTCAGTTATAGGTATCATGGGGAAAATAACATGGAGAAAGAAGATTCCTAAATTATGGGTCTCCTGCAGAAAAACTGAGTATGCAATTCATCTTTAAGAGTGCATTCCAATCTTGGTCATTTCTGCAAATATAATCTACAACTCACAATCTTTTTATTCCTTATTCCTTCCCCTCCTCCTCTACTCAGAGGTAGCCGCTGTAATCAATGTTTAAACTTCTTATTCATATTTTTATACCTTTATTAAAGCTCTCTCTAGCTCAGAACACCTTTCATACTTCAAGTATTATTTACATAGAGCCAAACAAAGTATTCAAGATATTTCACAAGGTGTAACATGACAGAAATTCCTTAGATATATTTATCCAAGAATCTTCTAAGGCCATTACAGTGCTAACAACTTGAGTTACACAAGTTTATCCTGTTTCCTTCTCTCAATTTGAATTTATAGTCTTGCCCTTTCAGTTATAGGTATCATGGGGAAAATAACATGGAGAAAGAAGATTCCTAAATTATGGGTCTCCTGCAGAAAAACTGAGTATGCAATTCATCTTTAAGAGTGCATTCCAATCTTTTCTAGGTGGAAGATCTTTTAATTTAGACCTTCCTTCATTCATAATTGCTTGCAGTTACTTTTGGTTGAAAAAAAATATATCCACAGAAAGTTATGCTGACCTTAGTAATGTTTATAAAAAAATTTATATATGAATCACAAATGTACCTAAGTTCATTAAAAAATGGAATTATGTTTTATGAGACATTTATTATTCATACAATTTGTAGATCATTTCATATGTGTGTGTGTGTGTGTGTGTGTGTGTATAAATGAGTGGAACTAATGATAGTAACTCCATCACACAGGATTTTTCCCCCAGAGGCTAGGAATATTTTACTATAGCTCACATTGCTGTATCTTGCTTTAGCTCTGTCTTAGGTCATGATCCTCCTCCTTGCATGAGTCAGAACCTGTGCCAGTGTACTTAACGTCCCTGGATGTAAAGCCTGTTGACATGTTACCCTAGTTGCTGCCAAGTCTCTTGGATGAGAATCCCTTGCTCTGGCTCCATGTAGACTCACTATCTTCATTGTTGTCTCTTGCCTGCACTCTCGTGGCAGCCATGAAAAATCCCCCAAATGATAGTGGTATCCATACTTACTTTTTATGGTCCTTATTTTTTCACTTAAGAAATGTATTTGTATGTAAGAAATAAACGTCCCATAAGCAAAAGTTAGACTTCAGGCTGTGGTTATAAATAAGTTAAAGTTTCTTTTTGGCAAAGTTAGAGTTCTGTCTTTTTAACCTAGTTGTTCCTCTAAATCATTTCAAGGATGTTTACAATCTAGTAAGGTCTAGATTTTTTTCTTAAAACTCATTTTTGAAAAGAAAATATTAAGAAATTTACTTTAAAAATATTATTTGATCAGCATTTTAATACTTCTTTACCAAATACTTTATTCAAAAATGTATTAATACACATTTCATGAGCAGTTATTATATGCCAACACTGTTCTATGCACTTAGGATTCAGTAATAATTCACATAGGCAAAGATCCAATCCTCTCACCCAACTAGACAGATGTATTGAATAAACATATAAACCTGTAATATCTGCAAGAATAACTGACATGGAGAGAAAAAAAAGGGTGGACAGATATGGAATGACAGATAAGATCAGGAAATATCTCTCTGAGAAGGTGGCATTTGAGTAGACACTTGAATGAAATTAGGGGAGCACGTCATGAAGTTGTTTGACAAGGGGTTGTGCAGGGTGAAGGCTTTCCAGGAAGAAGGACCAGTTAAATCAAAGGTATTGATGCAAGAATATGCATGGCCTAGGAGGAACAGCAAGGTGTCAGGGTGAGAGAAGGCCTTTTCCTTTCTTACAAGAGCAAGGAAATGAAATCAGAGTGGTAGGGGTGATTCCAGTAGATTATGGTATGCACTTTGAATTGTATTCTGAAGAAGATGGAATGCCACAGAGATTCAAGTGCAAAGGAGTAACATTGACTCTTATTTGAAAATGTGGGAGATTCTGCAGATGTAGAGAAAAAACTAGTGGTTACCAGTGAGGAGGGGAAAGGAAGGAAAGAGGAGCAACACAGAGATGGGAAATTAAGAGCTACAAACTGTAAAGTATAAAATAAAGCACAGGATATATGGTACCACATAGGAAATGTACCCAGTATTTTATAACAACTATAAATGAAGTATAACCCTTAAAACTGTGAATCACTCTATTACACACCTGTAATGTATAATATTTATATAAACTATAACTCATTAAAAACTCAGAAAGCAGAAAACAGAGATAAAAAGAAAGGTATTTCTTTGTGTGTTTCATGTGATTGAGTCACTATATCCATCCTCACCTGAAATCTGTCTAGAGATGTTCAGTTACAGGAGCCAACAAGCTTCCTTCTCTCATGCACATCAGTATGGGCTGTGTTTTCTGTTACTTGCCACCAGGCACCTCCTGTCTGCTAGGAGCAATTGCCATGTACATGCTGTCCACAGTTCTCAGGCAGAATGCTCTCACCACCTGGCATCTCAGAACACAGGAAACAGTCACCTCAGAAGATGTGCAAACCATTTGAGGCTTAGGTTTGGAGAGTTACATCATGTTCTGAGAGAGGAAAGACCACCTTTGGAGGGTACACTATCCAAAATTCTGGAGGAATGGATCCTGAGAACTGTCAGAGAACATCACCTGGCATCAGCTGATCTCAGCTGCTCCCTGAGTAGTGAGGGTTGAGCGTCCTTCCTGAAACAGAGGGTCTTTGGCAAACTTGCTTCTGGATACTGATGTGTTTATGGTCATATCCATCAGTTGCCAGAAGCATGGGGTGGAAACTGATTCTGAACGCACAATCTCTGTGAATATCGACATTCTGCTTCAACATTTATTTCTGAAAATGTTTTAACAGTTTGTGCCCCTTTCAGGACAGTTTGGGTTCATGATGAACAGGACTACCTAGGCTTCTTCTCTCCTCGCTTCTCTGGGGCTAGTGAACCCCAAGGGGTCCAGGGCTGAGTTTAACTGGCAGGTATGGACCTTACATTCCAGTCCCAGTAAATCCTCTGCTAGGCACTTGAGATCTTTTAGGATTGCAGTGGGGTGGGCTTCCCAGAGCCTATTCTCCTCAGTTGTCTTGATTGTCATCAGTTTGAAAGGAATTCTACTCTATTGACCATAAGCATCAAGAGCCTGCTGCCAGACTGTTGGGATCTGCATCTTAGACCCCACCAAGGACTGTGCAAATGATCTTACCTCTCCCTGCTAGCTTCCTCCTCTGTAAAATGGAGAAAATAAAACCAAACACGCACACACACATACATACACACACACATTTTAAAATTTATATTTCAATGGGAGTGTGGGTTTGGTGCATTTTCAGCAGAGGCTGAATTGGATACCTGGATTCAATCCACCGTCTTTACTGAAACATCTCCATTCACTTTTTTCTTCTTAATAAATATATTTTATTGAAGTTTAATTGACTTACTATGTTTCAGTGCACAGTAAGGTGATTTGGTTATATATACACATCAATCTTTTTCAAATTATTTTCCATTATAAGTTATTCCCTTTGTACTTGTTACATGTCCATTTTTTAAAAGCAGAAATCTAGCATTCTATTCATACTGAGTCAAACAGGTGGAATCCAAATGTCATGCACTTTTTAGTTAGGAAAAAATTCATTTTCTAAAATATAAATATTATACCATCATGGTCAACAAAAGAGTCCAAAAGGCAGTACTTGGATGCAATCTCAAAAACGACAGAATGATCTCTGTTCCTTTCCAAGGCAAACCATTCAATATCATGGTAATCCAAGTCTATGCCCCAACCAGTAACGCTGAAGAAGCTGAAGTTGAACAATTCTATGAAGACCTACAAGATCTTTTAGAACTAACACCCCCAAAAGATGTCCTTTTCATTATAGGGGACTGGAATGCAAAAGTAGGGAGTCAAGAAACACCTGGAGTAACAGGAAAATTTGGCCTTGGAATGCAGAATGAAGCAGGGCAAAGACTAATAGAGTTTTGCCAAGAAAATGCACTGGTCATAGCAAACACCCTCTTCCAACAACACAAGAGAAGACTCTACACATGGACATCACCAGATGGGCAACACAAAAATCAGATTGATTATATTCTTTGCAGCCAAAGATGGAGAAGCTCTATACAGTCAACATAAACAAGACCAGGAGCTGACTGTGGCTCAGATCATGAGCTCCTTATTCAGACTTAAATTGAAGAAAGTAGGGAAAACCACTAGACCATTCAGGTATGACCTAAATCAAATCCCTTATGATTATACAGTGGAAGTGAGAAATAGATTCAAGGGCCTAGATCTGATAGATAGAGTGCCTGATGAACTATGGAATGAGGTTTGTGACACTGTACAGGAGACAGGGATCAAGACCATCCCCATGGAAAAGAAATGCAAAAAGGCAAAATGGCCGTCTGGGGAGGCCTTACAAATAGCTGTGAAAAGAAGAGAAGCAAAAAGCAAAGGAGAAAAGGAAAGATATAAGCATCTGAATGCAGAGTTCCAAAGAATAGCAAGAAGAGATAAGAAAGCCTTCTTCAGCAATCAATGTAAAGAAATAGAGGAAAAGAACAGAATGGGAAAGACTAGAGATCTCTTCAAGAAAATTAGAGATACCAAGAGAACATTTCATGCAAGGATGGGCTCGATAAAGGACAGAAATGGTCTGGACCTAACAGAAGCAGAAGATATTAAGAAGAGGTGGCAAGAATACACGGAAGAACTGTACAAAAAAGATCTTCATGACCCAGATAATCATGATGATGTGTTGACTAATCTAGAGCCAGACATCTTGGAATGTGAAGTCAAGTGGGCCTTAGAAANCATCAAAGATTTCTAAATTAATCCTAAAGAGCAATGAGAACTGATAAGGCTTAACAGTTAAATGTTATTGGAGGTCTCCAAGAAATTAATCAATGAAATTTGAGAATAAGTAAGCTATAACCCCAGGAGAGTCTTCTATAACATTTCTTACTTAATATCTCTTAATTGTGATATATAGCCTAATAGAACAAATTCTTAATATGATAGCTGGCATGTTTTTCCAAACTTTCTTAATTTCAACACTGCATGAATTCAGAATTATGTGGTACATATCAAACCCACATTAATTTGCCAATATATTTTGGAATATCATGAATACTGATTATTTGGTCACTAAAATTTGGGAGTATAATTTTCCTTTATACTGTAAAAATTATCTTGAAAATGAGCATGTACAGGACTTCCCTGGTGGTCTGGTGATTAAGACACCATGCTTCTAATGCAATGGATATGGGTTCAATCCCTGGTCTGGGAGCTAAGATTCCCCACATGCTACTCAGTGTGCCCAAAACCAAAACATAAAACAGAAGCAATATTGTAATATTTCCTGATACAAAATTTCCCATCTCTGGTGATAAGAAGGTGCTCCTCCTTCCAGCAGAGGAGCCTAGGTGTCACATAGGATGTTATGGCTTGGTCCAGAGAAGAAGGTAAAGGGGGGAAGATCAGAGTGACCTTCTTGCTTCTGCATCATAAGCTGCTTATAAACAACAGTCATAAACCAGAGGTTCTCCCGAGTCTCTTCTCATGCTGAATAATTTGGTAGGACCACTCACAGAACTGAAGAAAACAGTTCGCTTATGAGGTTACCAGTTTATTTTGCAAGTATTCAGTTCAGTAATAGCCAGATGGAAGAGATGCATAAGACAAGATATGAGAGAAGGGCTGCAAAGCTGCCATGCCCTCTCTAGGCATGCAACCTCCCAGAATCTCCACAAGTTTACCAACTGGAAGCTCTCAAAACCCCATACTTTGGGAATTTTTATGGAGTCTTCATTCTATGCTTGCTACTCCTGCTAAGTCACTTCAGTCATGTCTGACTCTGCGTGACCCCTTAAATGGCAGCCCACCAGGCTCCCCCATACCTGAGATTCTCTAGGCAAGAATACTGGAGTGGGGTGCCATTTCCTTCTCCAATGCATGCAAGTGAAAAGTCAAAATGAAGTCACTCAGTCATGTCCGACTCTTAGCGACCACATGAACTGCAGCCTACCAGGCTCCTCCGTCCATGGGATTTTCCAGGCAAGAGTACTGGAGTGGGGTGCTATTGTCTTCTCCATAGGCATGATTAATTAACTCACTGACCACTGGTGAATAATTTAACCTCTAGGCTCTATTTTTAATTGATCAGGGAGTTTGTTTAGTATTTATACACAAATATATTATGCATGTAAATATTATGAAATATTTTATTGTGATTTATAACAAGTAATACATATTTGGTCTTCAACCCTGTTTCTGGCCTTGAGCTCCTGCTGTTTTTGTTCAGTCACTAAGTTCTGTCCAACTCTTTTGGGACGCCATGGACTCTTTTGTCCACCGGACTCTTTTGTCCATGGGATTCTCTAAGCAAGAACACTGAAGCAGGTTGCCATGCCCTCCTCCAGGGGATATTCCTGACCCTAGGATTGAACTCATGTTTCTTATTTCTCCTGCACTGGCAGATGGGATCTTTACCATGAGTGCCACCTGGGTAGTCCCAAACATACGACTGATTGGATATTTGAAACTTTCTGTCCTCTCCACCTTACCCCTGATCCAATTATGGAGAGGGGAGAAGGGACGGAGACTGAGTTCAATCCCCGAAGGCCAATAATTTAGTTAATCATGCCTATGCAATGAAGTTTCCATTAAAAAACAAAAAAAAAGGATAGGGTTCAGACAACTTCTAGGTAGATGAACGTGTGGAGATTTGAAGATGAGAATGTTGAACTCAGAGAGCATGAAAGCCCCTAGCTCTTTCCTCATACTTTTCCCTAAACATTTCTTCCATCTGGTTCTCCAGAATTATATTCTTTCATGATAAAAGGCAACCTAGTAAGTATAGGGTTGGCCAAAAAGTTTTTTTGAATTTTCCTATAACATCTTATGAAAAAATCCAAATGAATTTTTGACCAACCCAATAAAATGTTACTCTGAACTCTGTGAGTCATTCTGGCAAATTAATCCCGAGTAAAGAGTCATTGGAACCTCCAAGCTACATCTGTCAATCAGAGGCCCAAGTGACAACCTAGAGCTGTGACTGGTTTCTGAAGTGAGGGAGGGCACAGTATTGTAGGACTGAGCCCTTTAACCAGGGGATTTGAAGATATCTCCAAGTAGACAGTGACAGAATTAAGTTGAATTGTAGGATGTCCGGCTGGTGTGAAAGAATTGCTTTTTGGTGTGGGGGAAGCCACACACACACATTGCAATTGGGATTGTAGAACCATTTAGTTACATATGTCTATGCTTATAAATACTTTCCATAAAAATATTTATATTGTGTTTATATTTTTTGACATTTCACCATTTCTTATATAGATTTAATACATTGTATCTTTATTTTCACTTTGTGTCATACATTTTAGGCAGAAGATGTAGATATCATTGGACTCATTAACTTTTTCAGAGGCTAATCAATCTTAATTAGTGCATTAATAGCTTTATACAATAACTTAAGTGAAACTGTAATCTTTATGGGGAAAATCCTGAAATAGAGTATTACATTGAATATGGCAAAGATAAGTGCTTTATTTGAACTAAGAAGTCAATCAGACTTTTTCTTTGAAGTGCTAGGTAAAATTTTTAAATTAATAGCACTTTTTGTGGTTCAGATTATTTTTGAATAATGAGGAAAGCCACCCATATCAGTGACTATGAGAACTGGTTATAATATCAATATTGTCTCAATGATAAGATATCTCTTCTGATATCTGATGTTCAGAGAAAAATATTTGGGTTTCCAGCTGTGCATTTAAAATTATTTCATTTCTTTTCCCAAGACAGAGAAAATTTATTTCATTTAGTTAACAGTAACAGTGTTACAGTTATTTGGTGTGTTATTAGTTTCAAGTTGGCATTCATCAATGTATTATAATTGATTCACAATAAGCATTTCATTGCATGGTGTAAGTATTTTCATGACTTAGATAATAAAAAATCTCTGAGGAGAGTAAAAGTGCAGCACAAGCCAATGAAAGAAATCTGTGACAAGAAAAAAATAAGAAGCTTCTAGGAAATTTGATAGGGATATAGATGTAGTATATTATGTTGAAAAGTATAAGATAAGATAGAAGTAGAGATCATAAAAATGAAGAAAAACTTAGAGAAGAATAAATGAGGGAAGCATAACACATGAGTTCAAAGGTAAGCATTGAAACATCTTTTGAAAGAAAGTTTTTTTTTGAAAGAAAGTTTTGAAAAAATTATACAAAATATTTGCTTTAAACAGTATCTTTTCTTCAAATTCTAAGAAAGTAATCTAAGATTCTATTGATGGTAACATGGCAAATAAAGCAAAATTCTGTAGTTTTGCAACATGCAAAATATAACTAATTACAAAATCTAATTGAAGCATCATACTGTTTAATAATAATATGAACAAAATACAAAAAATTAAGTGCATTTCTATATCCTTAAAGACAACAGATATTGTAAATCTGCAGTCCTTCAATTGATCTATAACTTAGGTGAATTTTAATCAAAACTTTAAATGGACTGCTTTTAAATGCAATAAGAGGATCAATTCAGAAAAATAGAACTGTAGGATGTCACTTACACACACACAACTTTATTTCAGGTAGAAGAAAAGTAGCAAAAACATGAAATAACCTGCCACACCTGAGAGAAAGAGTTACCACCCATGATAACGAACTATTTCACAAAATATAATTAAAAACAAGGGGATCAAAACAAAATTCATCTTAGGTCATTGTACAAAAAATATGAATAACCAATAAATAAATATTTCACCTCACAAGTGATTTGATAAAATTAATATGGATTAGAATTTGGCACAAATATTTTTTAATTACAAAATACTCATTAAGATGGTGAAATTCTTAGTTAAACTGAATACCAGTGAGAGTAAAACAAGGGGATCAAAACAAAATTCATCTTAGGTCATTGTACAAAAAATATGAATAACCAATAAATAAATATTTCACCTCACAAGTGATTTGATAAAATTAATATGGATTAGAATTTGGCACAAATATTTTTTAATTACAAAATACTCATTAAGATGGTGAAATTCTTAGTTAAACTGAATACCAGTGAGAGTAAAAAAAATACTATAAGATCTTTCTGGAAGGCATTTTGCCAATATTTATTAAAAGCATTAAGCATAAGCAGACTGTTGATTTGTTAATTCCTTATTGAATTAATTTATCAAGATATTAGGGCTTCCCTGGTGGTTCAGTGGTAAAGAACCTGTCTGCCAATACAAGCGGAGAAGGCAATAGCACCCCTCTCCAGTACTCTTGCCTGGAAAATCCCAAGGATGGAGGAGCCTGGTAGGCTGCAGCCCATGGGGTCGCTAAGCATCGGACATGACTGAGTGACTTCACTTTCACTTTTCACTTTCATGCATTGGAGAAGTAAATGGCAACCCACTCCAGTGTTCTTGCCTGGAAATTCCAGGGACAGAGGAGCCTGGTGGGCTTCCGTCTGTGGGGTCGCACAGAGTCGGACACGACTGAAGCGACTTAGCAGCAGTAGCAGCAGCACCCAATACAGGAGAAGCTAGTTCGATCCCTATAAAAAAATACTATAAGATCTTTCTGGAAGGCATTTTGCCAATATTTATTAAAAGCATTAAGCATAAGCAGACTGTTGATTTGTTAATTCCTTATTGAATTAATTTATCAAGATATTAGGGCTTCCCTGGTGGTTCAGTGGTAAAGAACCTGTCTGCCAATACAAGCGGAGAAGGCAATAGCACCCCTCTCCAGTACTCTTGATTTTAATTACAAAATACTCATTAAGATGGTGAAATTCTTAGTTAAACTGAATACCAGTGAGAGTAAAAAAAATACTATAAGATCTTTCTGGAAGGCATTTTGCCAATATTTATTAAAAGCATTAAGCATAAGCAGACTGTTGATTTGTTAATTCCTTATTGAATTAATTTATCAAGATATTAGGGCTTCCCTGGTGGTTCAGTGGTAAAGAACCTGTCTGCCAATACAAGCGGAGAAGGCAATAGCACCCCTCTCCAGTACTCTTGAAGGAAATGGCACCCCACTCCAGTACTCTTGCCTGGAAAATCCCATAGACAGAGAAGCCTAGCAGGCTACAGTACCAGGGGTCTTGAAAGAGGCAGACATGACTTAGTGACTAAACAACAACAAGATCTGAAGTATTAGACAAATGAACAAATATGTATGTAAAAACTGTTCATAATGTTATACTGAAATTTGTATTATTGGTTAGGTAGAATTTACTAAAATGTCCAAAGATATGTATTAATTCAGTACTGTCTCATACACTTATAATAATGGAGTATGATTAACCACTTTAAAAAGGGAGAAAAAGGAGTGGAATATATATAGCATAAATATTTTTTGCATATATTTTAAGTGAAAAATGACACAAAACAATGTTAATTATATAACTGTCTAAAGACTTTGCTTTTTAAGTCTTTCTCAAGTATATTTTGTTTAACATAAGAGGTGCTACAGTGGTAAAAATTCCGCCTGCCAATGCAGGAGAAACAGGAGATGCTGGTTCGATCCCTGAGTCCAGAAAAGCCCCTGAAGGAGGAAACAGTAACCTGCTCCAACATTTTTACCGGGAAAATGCCATGGGCTGAGGACCCTGCCAGGTACAGTCCATGGTATCGCAAGAGCTGGACAAGACTGAGAAAGTACGCAGTAATAGTGCTGGTAGTTACAATAATTAGGAACAAAATTCTGTCCACACATTGTACTTGGTTGATATTTCTCTTAATTACATTTTAAACCATGCATTCTCTTTCTTTTTTATCTTACAATTTATCAGTTGAGTAAAACAGGCTGTTAGTTCTGTAGTATTTCCTATGAGTCCTCATGTTGGTGGTATTCCTATGGTATCATTTAATTTATCCTTCTGTTCTCTGTATTTGCTGTCTTTAGGTTAGAACTACAGGTTTTACCAGTTTTAGTTTCATGTTCAGTTTTGACAAGAATATTTCACGTGTTTCTGTATTAGAATTCATATTTATAGTTTTTCTTGGGGAATGTGAGCAACTATTGATAATAATTCTGTGTATCGATTATTTATTTAATGATTACAAAATGGTAATATTAAAATATTCATTTACTCTGCATATGTTAGCTGGAGTGTCTTTATAGAGAGAAATTGCCTGTTATCCACTATTTGTTTCCTTTGAAATAGAGTTCAAAAGAAAATTATAAATGCATATTTGTTATTTTCATCCTCCCGGTAACTCTGAGCTTCATTTTTCTACCTAGTTCCTTGAGGCATAAAGGCAGGTTGTTTATCTGAGATCTTTCTTGTTTCTTAATGTAGTCATTTATCACTATAAAACTCCCTCTTCAAACTGCTTTCACTGCATCATAGAAGTTTTGCCATGCTGTGTTCCTATTTTCATTTATTTCAAGATTTTTTTTTTATTTCACTTTTGATTTATTCTTTGACTCATTGGTTGTTCAACAGTGTATCACATAATTTCAAAATATTTATGAACTTTTAGTTTTCCTCCCATTGTTGATTTCTAATTTCATACCATTGTGGTCAAAAAAGATACTTGATATGATTTCAGTCTTCTGAAGTTTTCAAAGACTTGTGATATATCTGTGGGAATGTTCCCTGTTCACTTGAGAAGAATGTATATTCTGCTGCTGTTGGATGGAATGTTCCATATGTGCCTATTAGGTCTGTTTGGTGTAAAGCATAGTTCAAGTCCAATGTTTCCTTCTTGACTGCATGTCTGGATGATCTATCCTTTATTGAAAGATGAGGACTGAAGTCACATACTGTTACTGTATTCTTGTCTATTTCTCCCTTCAGATATGTTAGTATTTGCTTCCTGTATTTGTGTGCACTTATATTGGTTATCTTTTCCATAACATTACTTAAGGCTGGCCAATAAGGATTTTACTACTTAAGTGTCATTATAAATATATGAATTTTTAACATACTTTCTGTGTGTGAAGTCATTTCAGTTATTCTTATTCATGATCAACTTATCCAACCTTGTCTCATGATAAGCTCACCAAGTTGGCTTTAACTCTATTTGCCACATTCCAAATAATCTTGGAAATGTACTATTTGTCACTATAACAAGCTATTGAGACCCATTTTATATTTGTCCCCCACCAGGTATGGAGTCAACTATTTTTCCAGGAATTCTTGGTTCTTTACAGTAAGAAATAACATTTAAAGAAAATGACATTTAGAGACACAATCTGTGTAGCTGAGCTCAGCTTATTACTATGGTATTTTTCTGTTTCTAATGTTTTCAGAATCTATGTAGAAACTATGTAAGGGTTTTTTTTTTTTTTTGAAAAGATACACTCTTTAATTTTAGATGGATATTATATCAGACATAAAAAGTTACTCAAAATAAAAGTTCTATTCAACTCAAACAAAAAAACTAATCTTATGTATATATACCTCAAAGAGATACTCTATTGGGAGACCATACCATAAAGGGATGACAAGGGACATCAGCAATGTTAAATTATTAAATGATAAAATCTGCTTCTTACTACTAAAAGTACATTTTAAATATTCACATTTGAATGAAGTCTTATTTAAAATGATACCCGTACCTCATACTATATTCAGAGACATAATCATGGAAATTTACATTTAAAGAAACACAAGAAAGAGACTGTTGTTTAGTTGCTAAGTTGTATACAACTCTTTTGTAGCCCCATAGACTGTAGCTAGCCCACCAGGCTCCTCTGTCCATGGGATTCCAGGCAAGAATACTGGAGTAGGTTGCCATTTCTTTCTCCAGAGGATCTTCCTGACCCAGGGATGAAACCTGGTTTTTGAGGAAACTATAATCCTGAATTTATTTAAAAAAATGGCATTTCCAATTTAAGTATAAAAAAGACAAAGCTTTTTAATAGAATCATTTGGATTATGTGTTTCAAATTCCTTTCCCTTATTCTAGAGTTATTGGTTCTTAACTGTGTTAACATAATTAATTGCTTTCATATATGTGTGTTTAGGTATGTATACATATCATGATGTCATTACTAATATACATATTAAAAACGGTTTAAATATTTTGGTAGTTCTATTGGTTCTAAGGTATATAAAACATAAATGATCAATTAATTAATTTACAGTCACTTGAAATAAATATTCTTCATGTGATACACCAATTAGATACATGGCAGGTTCATTTGATTTATGTTACCTTTAATTTTAAGGCTTTCATAGATTTAGGTTTATTTTACTTCCCTGGTGGCCAGAGGTTAAAGCGTCTGCCTGCAGTGTGGGAGACCTGGGTTTGATCCCTAGGTCGGGAAGATCCCCTGGAGAAGGAAATGGCAACCCACTCCAGTATTCTTGCCTGGAGAATCCCATGGACTGAGGAGCTTGCTGGGCTACCGTCCACAGGGTCGCAAAGAGTCAGACACTACTGAGCGACTTCACTTTCACTTTCACTTACAAGCATCTTAACATCTCCATAATAGCAAAGTCAAAAATAGAATATTAGGAATATATAAAGAAGCCTAAATCATGGGGTTGCCATTTCCTCTTCCAGGGGATCTTCCCTACACAAGGTTTGAACCCACAGCTCCTGCATTGGCAGGTGAATTCTTTACTGCTGAGACACCAGGAAAGCAAACAAAACAAAACAAAACAAAACATTTTCCCCTTCCTCTCCACTTTGCTCCCTTTCTCTCACATCTTTTTAATTCCTTTTAAAATTTATCCATCTATCTTCTTAGAGTTCAGTTTAGTTCAGTTGCTCAGTTGTGTCCAACTCTTTGTGACTCCATGAACTGCAGCACGTCTGGCCTCCCTGTCTGTCACCAATTCCTGAAGTCCACCCAAATCCATGTCCATCGAGTTGGTTATGCCATCCAACCATCTCATTCTCTGTCGTACCCTTCTCCTCCTGCCTTCATTCTTTCTCAGCATCAGGGTCCTTTCAAATGAGTCAGCTCTTCACATCACGTGGCCAAAAATATTGTAGGTTCAGCTTCAACATCAGTCCTTCCAATGAACACCTAGGATGATCTCCTTTAGGATGGACTGGTTGGATCTCCTTGCAGTCCAAGGGACTCTCAAGAGTCTTCTCCAACACCACAGGTCAAAAGCATCAATTCTTCTGCATTCAGCTTTCTTTATAGTCCAACTCTCACATCCATACATGACTATTGGAAAACCCATAGGCTTAACTAGATGGACCTTTGTTGGAAAAGTGATGTCTCTGCTTCTTAATATGCTGTCTAGGTTGGTCATAACTTTCCTTCCAAGAATTGGCATCTTTTGATTTCATGGCTGGAGTCACCATCCGCAGTGATTTTTGAGCACAGAAAAATAAAGTCAGCCACTGTTTCCACTGTTTCCCCATCTATTTCCCATGAAGTGGTGGAACCAGATGCCATGATCTTTGTTTTCTGAATGTTGAGCTTTAAGCCAACTTTCTCACTCTTCTCTTTCACTTTCATCAAGAGGCTCTTTAGTTCTTCTTCACTTTCTGCCATAAGGGTGGTGTCATCTGCATATCGAAGTAATTTATATTTCTCCTGGCAATCTTGATTTCAGTTTGTACTTCTTCCAGCCCAGTTTTTCTCATGATGTACTCTGCACAGATGTTAAATAATCGGGGTTACAATATACAGCCTTGACATATTCCTTTTCCTATTTGGAACCAGTCTGTTGTTCCACTTCCAGTTCTAACTGGTGCTTCCTGACCTGCATACAGGTTTCTCAACAAGCAGGTCAGGTGATCTGGTATTCCCATCTCTTTCAGAATTTTCCACAGTTTATTGTGATCCACACAGTCAAAAGCTTTGGCATAGTCAATAAAGCAGAATTAGATCTTTTTCTGGAACTCTCTTGCTTTTTGCATGATCCAGCAGATGTTGACATTTTGATCTCTGGTTCCTCTGCCTTTTCTAAAACCAGCATAAACATCAGGAAGTTCACTGTTCACATATTGCTGAAGCCTGGCTTGGGGAATTTTAAGTATTACTTTACTACTGTGTGAGATGAGTGCAATTATGTGGTAGTTTGAGTATTGTTTGGCATTGCCTTTCTTTGGGAATGAAATGAAAACTGACTTTTTCCAGTCCTGTAACCACTGCTGAGTTTTCCAAATTTGCTAGCATATTGAGTGCAACACTTTCACAGCATCATCTTTGGGGATTTAAAATAGCTCAACTAGAATTCCATCACCTCCACTAGCTTTGTTCATAGTGATGCTTCCTAAGGCCCACTTGACTTCACATTCCAGGATGTCTGGCTCTAGGTGAGTAATCACACCATTGTGATTATATGGTCATGAAGATCTTTTTTTGTACAGTTCTTCTATGTATTCTTCCCATCTCTTCTTAATAACTTCTGGTTCTATTAGGTCTGTACCATTTCTCTCCTTTATTGTGCCCATCTTTGCATGAAATTTGCAAAGATTGCAAAATTTGCAAGATTTCCCTTGGTATCTCTAATTTTCTTGAAGAAATCTCTAGTCTTTCCCATTCTATTGTTTTCCTCTATTTGTTTGCATTGATTGCTGAGGAAGGCTTTCTTATCTCTGCTTGCTATTCTTTAGAACTCTGTATTCAAATGGGTATATCTTTCCTTTTCTCCTTTGCTTTTCACTTCTCTTCTTTTCACAGTTATTTGTAAGGCCTCCTCAGACAGCCATTTTGCTTTTTTGCATTTCTTTTTCTTAGAGTACTCAAACATAAACATATTTGTATTTCTCTGTGTTCTTATATTTCACATATACATCACTGTAGGGACTTTTCCCCCATCTTGCTTACTTCTCACTTAATATTGCTGGAAAAGTGAAAGTGAAAGTTGTTCAGCTGTGTCTGATTCTCTGCGACTGCATGGACTATACAGTCCAAGGAATTCCCCAGGCCAGAATACTGGAGTGGGTAGCCTTTCCCTTCTCCAGGGGATCTTCCCAACCCAGGGATAGAAACCAGGTCTCCCACATTGCAGGAAGATTAGTTATCAGCTGAGCCATCAGGAAAACAGAGATATTATTTATTCTTCTTATAGCTTCCTTCTATGTCATTGTGCTTGTGTATTATTTATTACCAAGTCTCCTGTAAATGAATATTTGATTTTTTCCAATTACTTTTGCTTTTATTTTTTCTTATATATACCACATGGGCTTCCCTGATCTCTCAGACCTTAAAGTATCTGCTTGCAATGCAGAAGACCTGGATTCTATTTCTCGGTCAGGAAGATCCCTGACTGAGGGACTGGCAACCCACTCTAGTATTCTTGCCTGGAGTATTAAATATTCTAAAATCTTCAGCTGTCGATATTCATGTACAGAATTTTTTTCTATATTTGTTCATGTATCTTTGAAATGGAATTCTAGACATGGAATTTGAGTCAAAGCAAAAAATCTCATGTAGATTTGGTAAATACTGCAATTGTTCCCCATTTTAGTTCAGTTCAGTTGCTCAGTTGTGTCCAGCTCTTTGCAACTCCATCGACTGCAGCACATCAGGCTTCCCTATCCATTACCAACTCCTGGAGCTTGCTCAAATTCATGTCCATTGAGTCAGTGATGCCATCCAACCATCTCATCCTCCATCATCCCCTTCTCCTTCTGCCTTCATTCTTTCCCAGAATCAGGGTCTTTTCCAATGAGATAGTTCTTCACATCACATGCCAGAGTATGGGAGTTTCAGCTTCAAATCTGTCCTTCAAATGAATATTCAGGACTGATTTCCTTGAGGATTGACTGATTTGATCTCTTTGCAGTCTAAGGGACTCTCAAGTCTTCTCCAACACCACAATTCAAAAGCATGAATTCTTTGGCACTCAGCTTTATTTATATTCCAATTCTCACATCCATACATGCTATTGGAAAAATTATAGCTTTGACTAGATGGACTTTTTTCAGCAAAGTAATGTCTGTGCTTTTTAACATGCTGCCTAGGTTGGTTGTAGCTTTTCTTTCAACGAGCAGGCACTTCTTAATTTCGTGGATGCAGCCAACATCTGCAATGATTTTTGAACCCCCCAAAATCTCTCACTGTTTTCATTGTTTCCCCGTCTAGTGATGGGACCAGATGCCATGATCTTAGGTTTTGGAATATGAGTTTTAAGGCAACTTTTTCACTCTCCTCTTTCATCAAGTGGCTCTTTAGTTCTTCTTTGCTTTCTGCCAAAAGATTATATAATTATTCTCCATAAAATTATATAATTATGTATTTCTACTTCCACATTAAATTCTCCCATATTTTACCAAAGCAATGTGTTGTCAAAAATTGAGCCTTTTGCCAATCTGAGAATTCCAAATATTATTCCTCATTGTAGTTCAATTATATTATGTATGAGAAAAATCTTCTTTCAGTATATTGAAGGCTATATGGTAACAAGGAGTAGAAGAAGAAGGAAGAGGAGGAGATATACACAAACACATTTACGTGCATGGATTTTCATAGCAGGACTATACACGATAACTACAAGACAGAAAAAGCTCAGATGTCTTTCAGTAGATAATTAGAGAGAGAGAAGTCGCTTAGTCGTGTCCAACTCTTTGTGACCCCATGGACTGTAGCCTACTAGCTCCTCTGTCCATGGGATTTTCCAGGCAAGAATACTGGAGTAGGGTTGCCATTTCCTTCTCCAGGGGATCTTCCCAGCCCAGGGATTAAACCTGGGTCTCCTGCATTGCAGGCAGATGCTTTACCATCTGAGCCACGAGGGAAGAACCCTACCCCAGTAGATAATTAGGTAAACAAAAATGGTATATCCATAAAATGAAATATTTTTCAGCCATTAAAAGGAATGAAATACTGATACATGCTAAAATAATGATGAACTTTGAAATCACTATGCTGAATGAAAATGGCCAAACACAGAAGGTCACTTATTGTATCATTCTATTTATATAAAATATCCATATGAGATATGGATTGGCAAATCTATGGAGAGAGAATGTGGATTGATGGCTGCCAGAGTCTGGAATGGAGCAAGGTGAGAATTAGGAGTTTTTGCGTAGTGGGTTTTCTTTTACAGTCATGGAAGTGTCTTGGGATTGGAAGGAGGAGATGGTTTTATAACATTGTGAATGTACTAAATGCCACTAAACTGTATAATTTAAAATGATCCTTTTCATGTTTTGTCATTTTCCATTCATTACACAAAAAATATTTATTTTAAAATAAAATAGATATTTATTTATTTAACTTTTTATTGGAGTACAGATTCACAGTGTTGCATTAGTTTCTGCTGTATAATAAAGTGAATCAGTTATACATATACATATACATGTATCCACTCTTTTTTAGATTATTTTCCCATATAGACCATTACAGAGTATTGAGTAGAGTTCCAAGGGCTATACAATAGGTCCTTGTTAGTTATCTATTTTATTACAGTAGTGTGTATATGTCATTCCCAATCTCCCAATTTATCTCTCTCCCTCTTATCCCCTGGTAGCCATAAGTTTGCTTTCTGTATCTGCGACTC
Organism: Aepyceros melampus; assembly: GCA_006408695.1. NCBI lineage: Eukaryota > Metazoa > Chordata > Mammalia > Artiodactyla > Bovidae > Aepyceros > Aepyceros melampus. Next base: position 125,158 of record SJXQ01008157.1, read on the forward strand.
TACTTCTGTTTTATAAATAAGCTCATTTGTATCTCTTGTTTGTTTTTAGATTCTATACTTTTTTTTTTTTTAGATTTTACTTCTTATTAATTCCAAAATTATCAATCCTGGTCAAAATGTACTTTATCTAATCTAAGCCCGTATTCAGTTGTCATCCCTCAGAAAGGAGTGTTAATCAGCAACCCTTATCACTACTTACACTATTGTTTTTGTCATGTTTATATGATATTTTTATATGCTTACATGATATTTTTGTTTATTTATTTATTTCAATCTCCTCTAAATTTTATGATCTTAAGTATAAGGATTTTTCTGATTGTTATGGTCATTGTATGCAGAGAAGAGTACCTAGACCATAGAATTTATTTAATAATTATTTGTCAAATGTAAGAAAAGCAATGCCAAAGAGTGCTCAAACGACCACACAATTGCACTCATCTCACATGCTAGTAAAGTAACGCTCAAAATTCTCCATGCCAGGCTTCAGCAATAGGTGAACCGTGAACTTCCAGATGTTCAAGTTGGTTTTAGAAAAGGCAGAAGAACCAGAGATCAAATTGCCAACATCCGCTGGATCATGGAAAAAGCAAGAGAGTTCCAGACAAACATCTATTTCTGCTTTATTGACTATGCCAAAGCTTTTGACTGTGTGGATCACAATAAACTGTAGAAAATTCTGAGAGAGATGGGAATACCAGACCACCTGACCTGCCTGTTGAGAAACCTATATGCAGGCCAGGAAGCAACAGTTAGAACTGGACATGGAACAACAGACTGGTTCCAAATAGGAAAAGGAGTCTGTCAAGGCTGTATATTGTCACCCTGCTTATTTAATTTATATGCAGAGTACATCATGAGAAACGCTGGGCTGGAAGAAGCACAAGCTGGAATCAAGATTGCTGGGAGAAATATCAATCACCTCAGATTGCAGATGACACCACCCTTATGGCAGAAAGTGAAGAGGAACTAAAAAGCTTCTTGATGAAGGAGAAAGAGGAGAGTCAAAAAGTTGGCTTAAAGCTCAACATGCATAAAATGAAAATCATGGCATCTGATCCCATCACTTCATGGGAAATAGATGGGGAAACAGTGGAAACAGTGTCAGACTTTATATTTTTGGGCTCCAAAATCACTGCAGATGGTGACTGCAGCCATGAAATTAAAAAATGCTTACTCCTTGGAAGAAAAGTTATGACCAGCCTAGATAGCATATTGAAAAGCAGAGACATTACTTTGCCAACACAGGTCTGTCTAGTCAAGGCTATGGTTTTTCCTGTGGTAATATATGGATGTGAGAGCTGGACTGTGAAGAAAGCTGAGTGCTGAAGAATTGATGCTTTTGAACTGTGGTGTTGGGGAAGATTCTTGAGAGTGGCTTGGACCGTAAGGAGATCCAAACAGACCATTCTACAGGAGATCAGTCCTGAGTGTTCTTTGGAAGGAATAATGCTAAAGCTGAAACTCCAGTACTTTGGCCACCTCATGCAGAGTTGACTCATTGGAAACGACTCTGATGCTGAGAGGGATGGGGGCAGGAAGAGAAGGGGATGACAGAGGATGCGATGGCTGGATGGCATCACCGACTCAATGGACATGAGTCTGAGTGAACTCTGGGAGTTGGTGATGGACAGGGAGGCCCAGCGTGCTGCAGTTCATGGGGTTGCAAAGAGTTGGACATGACTAAGTGACTGAACTGAACTGAATTGAACTGAAATTAACAAATTTATATCATAACTATGATTATTTTTCTAAGTTACAAAGAATCTATTAGGAAAATCACTATAATTGTTAAGAGAAATCTTAGACTAGACCTGCACTTCTTTTGGTTATTCAACCAATCTTTTGAATTTCATTCTTTTAGTATAAAAGTGAAGTGTTATATTATATTTTCCTCTTTACCTCTTATGGTAAATATTTTCTAGGAAGCTTTAATAACTCTCTTCTATATGCTTGTCAGTCTTTTTTAGACTAAGAAGACTGGTTATGTGACCTCTTCTGATTATTTGCGTCTATGCATTATTGTTGACACACTTGTTTTATTGTTTCATTAATTTGCTTTTTAAAAATGGTTTATATTTATGAGGTCAGAAAAGTTAGTATAAAGTAGTGATATTCTGAATTTTTATCTTTAATTTTTTAAGAAGAAAATTAGTATGTATTATAAAAATACAAATACAATAAATGCAATTTATAAAAGTTATTCTTTCCTCTTAATTCCTGGGATGTCTCATCCAGTGCAAACATTTAGTACCACCTATTTTGATCATGTAGATGCTGACTCAACTCCATGGTAGTTCTGCTGGTAGAATGAAATAGCTAAAGAGGTTATCAAGGCCATAGGAAATATTCTGATCTACCAATTCTTGCAAGCCCGTTGAGACTCATTCGGTGCAGCTGCTTCTCAACACTATAAGGAAAAAAGAACTCATTTGAAGATCTCACAGACGAGAAAACTTTTGTGAAACTTTCTGCAATTCTTTATTTGATACCAGACCATGGTGAGTAGAGCTGGAAGGACTGTATAATAAGGCACACAGCTCTCTGATAGAAACTTTCATAAAGAAGAAAAGTTAGTGATGAAAGCCAGTGGACCGTCTGTGTGAGCTAGTGAGCAGTTGAGGCTTCATTGCATTTGCAGTGACTGTAGGAGGAAGGACAACAAGGGAGCAGGCCACAGACTTGAACTCCCTCTGCTCCTTCCCTGAAAGTGAAGACAGAGCATCAAAGGGAATGAGAGTGACTGAATATCCAGCAGAAAAGTGTTGTATATTCGTTCTTTGGCTTATAGCCATGGTTTGCGTTGTAAAGTAAAAGCTTCTTAATATAACATTTATGAATGTCTTAGTTCTTGTCTTAGTCCAACATTGTGAAGTTGTGAAAACTATGCTTGTGTATTTGCAGTACTATTATCTTTGAATCAATTTATAATATATTCTGAAATCCGAGATGGAATGATCAAATAAATCTTTATTGCTACTTCTTGGCTTTATTTATTTTCTCAGCTTAACTACATTTGAAAGCTTATTCTCTCATACTCATATATAGCAAATATGTAATAACTCAAAAATTCCCAGATAACTCTAAAATTCAAAGCAGTCACCTGCATTACCTGAAGAATGCACTTCCAGTGAAATTTTTCTTTAAAGAATACTATATTATTATTTTTGAATTAGTAGTTCTACTCCTCACATGGTATTTATTAAGTAAACATATTTCAAATAATAAGTAGCATTAATTAAATCATGGGATTTGCATAAGCTACTGAAGAACTTCTAATTTCCTATTTGATAAAATATGATGAAATATTTCTTTTTAATTTCTCAAGATATAGCTTCTTAGATTTACTGAGGTTATATCTGTGACTCTATGAGTTTGAGTTCTCATTCAAAATTATTTTTCTAGCTTAAATTCACGTAGTACAAATAAAACTCTTTCAAACTGCTTTTGCTGTTTTAACAAAGTAAATGTTTCTGTTTTCCATGAAAGTGGAGCTAGAAACACTCTTCAATACTTCGGACATCTTACTACCCAAGCTCTTTATTCCAGCTCCTCCGCATCTCTGCCTCCATAGTTTTTTCACTACTGACATATTTTGCATCTGCCACCTTAACACAGCCATAAGCTGCATAGTTCAGCTGTTTTTGGCTCAGTGATCCAAATTCAGGTTCTGATCTTTACATTTTTCTGGGGCAAATATCAGTACATATTTTCAGACAGTCTCTGTGACTTTGTTACAGGTAGTTGAGATTTATTTTAATTTCTTTTCTTAACAGAATCACAAGTGAAAAGACAGCACAGAATAATTTACCAAAATGCCAGTTCTATGCCTTTGCTTCTGGACATGACTTTTTTAGGTCACATGTAAGTTAAGATCAATAGAGAATTAATGGTCTAATTAATAGAAAGCTTTAACATAGCTATGTACTTAGGTTAGCCTATGTGAATGTTTCAACCAGAAAATATTGACATAACAACAAAATTCTGGTTTGGTAACAGTAAGAAAACATAGAGAAAAATAATATCTTTTGGATTAGGTATATGTTAAATTGGATTATTCTGACAGAACTGGCATTTCAGATTTTATTCAGATGATCCAACAAAAGCGCAATGGAAGAATTCAGTACTTTAAATTCTGCATCCATGTTGCTCCTGACTAGCTAGTTGGAGCCAGAATCATTTAACCTAGAAGTATAATTTCCCCATATCCTTCCAATTGTACTACATACACAGATGTTTAATCCAGTTTTCCAGCAAAGCCAGAAAATAGGAAGGGAGTACAAATGAACTTGCTTTTGTAATTGCATTCTCTCCGGTGATCATTAAATGTGTTTTATCTTTAACATGCTAAAATGTTATGATACCATGAGGGAGTACTAACTCTCTAACTAACCTGTTACATCTGAGAAATCCTACAAATTTGTACTTTAAGGCTTCTTGCAAGAATGCATTTTCAATATTATTTTAGGCTGTCAACCAGTGTTCTGTATTTAGAAATTTTGATTGTCGTTGCCCAATAACATATAAGCAAGTTTTCCCTACCTTAATTTTAAATTCTGAAACCCAAGTAAGACAGGAAGAATACTTAGATGATCCAGAAAAAAGAAAATAAAAAAGAGACAAATTAAGGTTGGAAAATGCACCTGATGATGAATACCATTGGGAGAAATGTAAACACTCTCCTGTATTTAATGAACGTGAATCTGGATTATAATGATCAGCCATTTGATTTCCACAGTGTATACAAATTCATTAAACTAAACTACAAAGATTAAGTGAGGTGTCTAGGGCTTCCCTGGTAGCTCAACCAGTAAAGAATCCACCTGCCACGCAGGAGACCCCGGTTCAATTCCTGGGTGGGGAAGAGCCACTGGAAAAGGGATGGGCTACCCACTCCAGTAGCCTAACTTGGGCTTCCCTGGTGGCTCAGCTGGTAAAGAATCTGCCAACAATGAGGGAGACCTGTTTCGATCCCTGGGTTGGGAAGATCCCATGGAGAAGGGAAAGGCTCCTCACTCAGTATTCTGGCCTGGAGAATTCCATGGACTGTATAAGTCCATGGGGTCACAGAGTCAGATACGACTGGGCGACTTTCATTTTCACATAGGGGTGTAAAAAGCAATTTATCAGATGGTTAAAACTAACCCAATTACCTAAGGTGAATCAACAATACATTTTTTGGAAATAGTAACTATATTTATATTTTCACAGTAGCACAATGACTGTGGTACCATAGATAAATGAAAGAAAAATTTAAATAGATTATTATTGCTACTTTGCCTCCCAGATGAAGAAATTCTCTCTAGAAAAAACATCTGCACTTAGCTTACGCTGGAAGCAACCTGTACGGTGAACTCATTTTATCAACAACAAGACAACTTTAAAGCAGAATAAGAAAGTAATCATTTTAACAGGGTTGATTACAGGAAACCCTTGACTCCTTGGGATCCTAAAATGCTGTGTCTGGTTTTCTACTCTGTTTTTTTGTTTCCTACTACTGCCCCTGTGTGTGTGTTTGTGTGTGTGTCTGTGTGCACATGTATGCTTGGCTTCCTCTGAATAAATAAGTTTGGACTATGTATCTGCACTCTACTTTTCTCCATGTCCTCTAGATTTGGTTTTACAACCTGACATTGGTTAATATACCCTGAGAGCACAACTCGTAACTTATATATTAAGCATCTAAGTTGACCTGAATAATTTTCTTCCAAAAATCATACACCTTTGATCCTGAGAGTGAGATTACACTATGTCTGGGGAGATGTTATTAGAATGGCTTAAATGTCAAAAAAAAATTGCAAAATCTTGCTAATATTTATCAGCAGGAAGATAAGAATGGTGTACAGAAGTGGATTCTAAAGGCTGATTCAAGCGGCACCAGGCTGAATACATCCATAAGAATGTACTTACTAGAGATTTTGCATTTCATAAGCCCACTAAAGTTGTGAAAAGTGGCTCCAACAGTTTGAATAAAATTTTGAGTTCAATGGTAGCTTATACTCAATTAGGTCAAAATGCCAGAACTTTTTTGACTTCATGGGAGAAAGAAATCAAAAGATTTAGAAGACAAGAATGCTATCTGGATGTTCATGGTTTACCTTCTCATCTTCTCCCACAGGAAACTCCTGCTGACTCCAGGCCAGCTAGAGGACCCAGAGGATTCTCCTTCACAAATGCACTGAGAAACACATTAATTTGGAAGTACCAGCAGCTTACAAAATTATTACTCAGCCTATTTTGTGGGGAGAGGAGATATTTAAGCCCATTTAACAGAAACCTGACTCGGATCATTTCAATTAGAGGTAATTACCTGTCACTCATTTTCCAGGCTTAAACCAATTCATACGTGTGTGAAAGACAATTGTCTTTTTATTTTTGTTTGTTTTTCTTTTTTTTGGCCATGAGGCAGTGCTTATAGGCTCTTAGTTTCCATGACCAGGGATTGAAACCAGGCCCTAATCAGGGCCCTTGGCGTTGAAAACATGGAATCTTAACCGCTGGACGACTAGGGAATCCCCATCATTTTTGGCAGTCCTTTTGAGCTGAGTTATAAACAGATTTTCTTTTGACTGTCTTTATAAGGCTATTTACATAGCAAACAACAGTGGAAGACAGATAGTGCTTCCTTCTGAGGGAGAGAACAGATTTGTTTTCAGATCAGAATAATAAAATAATGCCTTGTCCTGGGCCAAAGTTCTGCAGATTTGCTTGCAACTCATTGTAGAAGACTGGAATTTCTTAAGTCTGGTATTCTTTAGCTGAGATGTAAATTCACTGAGGACCCAGCATTTCCTTGGGTCATCATCCCACATGACTCTGTGGGAATTGCAGGCAGAGGGGAGCCAACACAAAAATGAAACTCTCTATCAGCTGTGGTGGTTTAGTCACTAAGTGATGTCTGACTCTTGCAACCCCATAGACTGTAGCCCAGGCTCTTCTGTCCATGGGATTTCTCAGTCAAGAATATTGGAGTTGATTGCCATTTTCTTTTCCAGGGGATCTTCCAGACACAGGGATCAAACCTGCTCTCCTGCGCTGCAGGCAGTCTCCTGCATTGCTGGGGATTCTTCACCAACTGAACCACTGGGGAATCCCTCTATCTGCTGGGCATGGGTAATAAAATCTTTTGTTTCTGACCCAGGAGACTCTTGTCTTGTGCCAGTGTCCATGAGACTGTGGCAGGTTAATCTGTTGAACAGAATAAACCTCAGATTCCTCACAGTTCTGGACAACTCAAAGTTCTGTGACTGTAATGGAGACTCAGTTCCTATAATGAGAGGAGTAGTTACCTTACATGGGCTTCCCAGGAGGCTCAGTGGTGAAGAATCTGCCTGCCAATGCAGGAGCCACAGGAGACATGGATTTGATCCCTGGCTCAGGAAGATCCAGTGTTTAACTTTATAGATCCAACAAATATTTGAATGCCTCAAGGTTTTATAGTATTCACAAGTTATTAAACTTTGTTGATGGGTTGTTTTGTACTATCAGAGTATATGTGTTAGTCTCTCAGTCATGTCTAGCTCTTTGTAACCTCATAGACTGTAGCCCACCGGCCTCCTCTGTCCATGGAATTCTCTTAGGAAGAATACTGGAGTGGGTTGTTATTCTCTTCTCCAGAGGACCTTCCCAACCCAGGGATTGAACCCAGGTCTCCTGCATTGCAGATTCCTTACTGTCTGAGCCACCAGGAAAGCCATCAGGGTGTAAAGATACTGAAATTGAAATTTTGTAAAAGGATTTTGAGATTTATGTAATAAAGCCTACTACCTCTATGAAAGGCCTCAAAAGGTTGTTGCTGACACATGAAAAGATGCCAGAATTCTTGGCCTCGAGAGGAGAAGAATTCAATCCAGGGCCAGAGATGAGGCTTGATCGCTCAGAGATTTTTGTAATAAAGTTTTATTAAAGTATAAAGGAGATAGAGAAAGCTTCTGACATAGGCATCAGAAGGGGGCAGAAAGAGTAACCCCTTGCTAGTGTTAGCAATGGAGTTATATACTCTCTCATCAGTTATTACAGTGAATCAAAAGAATGTCTGGAGGTTGTAAAGACCTCACTAGACCTATTCCCATTGAGGTGAAGTGCTCAGTCGTGTCCGACTCTTTGCGACCCCATAGACTGTAGCCTATCAGGCTCCTCTGTCCGTGGGATTTTCCAGGCAAGAGTGCTGGAGTGGGTTGCCATTTCCTTCTCCAGGGGATCTTCCCAACCCAGGAATCGAACCCGGGTCTCCCGCATTGCAGGCAAACGCTTTACCGTCTGAGCCACCAGGGAAGCCCATTATTTACATTTTAAGATAATAGGATTAGCCAGAAAGTTTTTTCCAGAGACTGTCCTCAAGCAGGATACATTATTGTTATATAATCCTAAGGAATGTAGAGGGACAGATAAAATTGTCCTTTCTTCCTCCTTGAGACTTCCAGACCCCTCTCTCCTTGGAGACGCCTAGACTTCTTATCAACCTGTCTAGGAAATGACTCTTTCAGCCTCATGGGTGGTTCAAGAAAAATACTGAAAGTCATCATCAAATCTAAACAGTTGTGTCTGAGAAGAGTTTTGGACTCAAGAGTAAAAAGAGAGTGTTTATCCCAACACAGTATCTTTGCCTCTTACTATAGCCAGAATGACTTCCCTGGTGGCTTAGATGGTAAAGCGTCTGCCTACAGTGTGGGAAACCCGGGTTCAATCCCTGCATCAGGAAGATCACTTGGAGAAGGAAATGGCAACCCACTCCAGTACTCTTGCCTGGAAAATCCCATGGACAGAGGAGCCTGGTAGGCTACAGTCCATGGGGTCTCAGAGAGTTGGATATGACTGAGCAATAGCCAGAAAGCAGCATTTAAAACCCTCTGTAGTTATGCAAGCAGTCAGGCTTTCTCTGACTCTCCTGAGAACAGATTGACCCCCTGACCCTGAAAGCAGTACTATGCTGATTAGAAACATAGCCTATTTCTTTTGAAGAAAAAAAGAATTTGTTGCCTCTTTTGGAATCTTCATTGTATCTTTCCTGGAGCAAACCTAGATCAAATTTTAAGAAATCTATGACTCTGTGATTCTATTATTTAAATCCCAATTATAAAAGTAGAATAGATGCGGTTGAGAAATTCATTTCCCGCTCAAGGCTACTTTCAAAATCTTTGTCACAGGTAGAACTGGAACACAAGCCTCCCTCAGAGTATTAACAGTCACATTTCCTATTTGTCATAATCTTTTACCTAAAACAGTCTTTTTTCATATTTAAATAATACATATATTTTAAAGGGTATGAGCTACAACTATATCACCTCATTTTCCAAGTCTTATAAGCTAGACTGCTCACCACCTCTCATAAATGATGAGAAAAATTCTTCAGATCATAATACTGTGAATTTAATGTCATCTTTAAAAGAATTCTTTGTGCTAAAAACAGGTGCACCGGTATGACTACATGGCCGTCGCATATTGAAGAGCCATCTATTTCACAGTTAAGCTCTACATACAGAAATAAACAGCCATATGGCAAACAAACTTACTTTTTACTGCTTCATTTTATTTGTTTCAAAATACTGCAATGCCACAAATCCAGAATATTAACAACACTCCATCTGGAGAAATGTAAGTTTTGGAGCCCCGAACCAGCACGTTTCATTCCCACAAAACTTCAGAACTTCAATTGACTCCAAACTTGGAACAGGCTTTATGTCAACCCAGCATGTCTACCTAATGTTATGCTGGTGGCTCAATTACAAATGTGTATAAAATGGGAAAATTCACGTCTCTGGAAATAGTTTTAAAACTTGGTCCTCTTACATACAGTTATAATAGGCTGTGTTACAATATTTCTAATAAGTAAGAGTTAAAATTTTAGTTAGATTTATTTACCCCTGTTTTGCAAGGAGAAAAAAGAACATGTAGAGGATCTGAGATTATGTTTGATCTGCATTTAGAATCCTAGCTGTTCAGACTAGAAACAAGTGACCAATGTTCAACAATAAATTCAACAAAATTTTATTTATACTTATTTGTATTTTCTAGGCAGAGCACAAGAGAAGAAAATGAACAGAAGATGAGTTCTGATTTCAAGGGATTTAATATAAACATCTATAATAGATCACAATCGATCTGAAGATCTGTTAGATATCTGCTTTTTTGGTGAGAAGTTAAAGGCACTTTTTAACTGCAAGTTATATCTTTTCTGCCCATTGGGGAAGCTGCAGAATTTGAATGGTGAAATCAGAAAAATGAACAAATGAAATTCAAGGTTATATGTTTATGAAAAGTCCTGGCACATTGTTAGTTTATTTCTTTGTTTTTGATTTGTTTTCATTTTCCTTTAAGCCATATTAAAGATATTTAATTATAAAGTATTGTGAAAATATGGGATTGACATATATAGAATCTACTGGATATCACAGGGAACTCTATTCAATGCTCTGTTGTGACCTAAATGAGAGGAAATTCAATAAAAGTGGATGTGTGTGTGTGTGTGTGTGAGTGCATGCGCTCAGTGCCTAAGTCACGTCAGACTCTTTGAGACCCCATGGACTGTAGCCCACCAGGCTCCTTTGTCCATGGGATTTTCCAGGCAAGAATACTGAAGTGGGTTGCCATTTTACATCAGAGGATATTCCCAATCCAGGAACTGAAGTCAAGTCTCCTATGACTCCTGCATTGGCAGACAAAATCTTTACCATTGAGTCACCTGGGAATCCCAGGTGTGTGTGTGTGTGTGTGTGTGTGTGTGTGTGTATGGCTGGTTCACTTTTCTGTATAGCATAAATTAACACAACATTGTAAAGCTATTTTACAATGTTGTAATTGTAAACTGTTTTCCAATAAAAATTAAAGAGTTTAACTTCCCTAAAATAGACATAAATTCATTAGTTTAGTTCAGCCGCTCAGTTGTGTCTGACTCTTTGCAACCCTGTGGACTGCAGTATGCCAAGCCTCCCTGTCCATCACCAGCTCCCAAAGTCTATTCAAACTCATGTCCATTGAGTCAGTGATGCCATCCAACCATCTCATCCTCTGTAGTCCCCTTCTCCCACCTCCAGTCTTTCCCAGCATCAGACACTTTTCCGATGAGTCATTTCTTTGCATCGGGTGGCCATAGTATTGGAGTTTCAGCTTCAGCATCACTCCTTCCAATGAATATTCAGGACCAATTTCCATTTGGAGGAATTGGTTGGATCTCCTTGCAATCCAAGGGACTCTCAAGGGTCTTCTCCAACACCACAGTTCAAAAGCATCAATTCTTAGGAACTCAGCTTTCTTTATAGTCCAACTATCACATTCATACATACATCACTCCTTCCAATGAATATTCAGGACCAATTTCCATTTGGAGGAATTGGTTGGATCTCCTTGCAATCCAAGGGACTCTCAAGGGTCTTCTCCAACACCACAGTTCAAAAGCATCAATTCTTAGGAACTCAGCTTTCTTTATAGTCCAACTATCACATTCATACATGACTACTGGAAAAACCATAGCCTTGACTAGACAGATCTTTATTGACAAAGTAACATCTCTGCTTTTTAATATGCTGTCTAGGTTGGTCATAACTTTTCTTCCAAGGAGTAAGCGTCTTTTAATTTCATGGCTGCAGTCACCATCTGCAGTGATTTGAGAGCCCCCCCAAATTAAGTCGGTCATTATTTCCACTGTTTCCCTATCTATTTCCCATGAAGTGATGGGACCAGATGCCATGATCTTCGTTTCCTGAATGTTGAGCTTTAAGCCAACTGTTTCACTGTCCTCTTTCATTTTTATCAAGAGGCTCTTTAGTTCTTCGCTTTCTGCCATGAGTGTTGTCATTTGCATATCTGAGGTTATTGATGTTTTCCTGGCAATCTTGATTCCAGCTTGTGCTTCCTCCAGCCCAGCATTTCTCAGGATGTACTCTACATAGAAGTTAAATAAGCAGGGTGACAATATACAGCCTTGTTCAGTTCAGTTCAGTCGCTCAGTCGTGTCCAACTCTTTGCAACCCCATGAATCACAGCATGCCAGGCCTCCATGTCCATCACCAACTCCTGGAGTTCATACAGACTCATGCCCATTGAGTCCGTGATGCCATCCAGCCATCTCATTCTCAGTCGTCCCCTTCTCCTCCTGCCCCCAATCCCTCCCAGCATCAGGGTCTTTTCCAATGAGTCAACTCTTCGCATAAGGTGGCCAAAGTACTGAAGCTTCAGTCTGAGCATCATTCCTTCCAAAGAAATCCCAGGGCAGATCTCCTTCAGAATGGACTGGTTGGATCTCCTTGCAGTCCAAGGGACTCTCAAGAGTCTTCTCCAACACCACAGTTCAAAAGCATCCATTCTTCTGTGCTCAGCCTTCTTCACAGTCCAACTCTCACATCCATACATGACCACAGGAAAAACCATAGCCTTGACTAGATGGACCTTAGTTGGCAAAGTAATGTCTCTGCTTTTGAATATCCTATCTAGGTTGGTCATAACTTTTCTTCCAAGGAGTAAGCGTCTTTTAATTTCATGGCTGCAGTCACCATCTGCAGTGATTTTGGAGCCAAAAAAAAAACAAATTCTGACCCTGTTTCTACTGTTTCCCCATCTATTTCCCATGAAGTGATGGGACCAGATGCCATGATCTTCGTTTTCTGAATGTTGAGCTTTAAGCCAACTTTT
>SJXQ01008157.1:150047-160769 GCA_006408695.1 Aepyceros melampus
AGAAGGCTTTCTTATCTCTTCTTGCTATTCTTTGGAACTCTTCATTCAGATGCTTATACCTTTCCTTTTCTCCTTTGCTTTTCGCCTCTCTTTTCACATCTGTTATAAGTGCATATATAATCTTGCTCTTTTTAGAACAGAAAATCAAATATATCTAAGCCTCATTAATTCCCTGGTTTTAATGAGCTAATAATCTGTGGATATCTGGACTGGATCATATATGTCAAAATTTCTTTGGCAGAATGGGAAAAGAAAGAGCAAAATATAAGAAATAATAGATAATTGAATGAATAAATATAGCTATTAAACATCTAAGATATGAAATTAGAGAATCAGTCGAGATATGACTGAATAATTTTTTTAAATGACTGAATAAATTTCACTAATAAAAGGATGAATTGCCATTCGATACATACTCTTGAAAAAGCATCTTCTGAATGATTTAGACAAAAAGCTGGAAAGGTTTACAGTAATCCCTATAAGAATGCAAGTATGGTGGCCTCTATACCACAAGATTCATAAAATGGAATGAACTGAGTAGAAAGCAAAAGTTTAAAATTTTTAAAAAGTGGTTAAAAATATGAGAAACAGCTTTTGCTGCTGTTGCATTTGTTTTGGCCCCTTAAAAACATCAATTAGCATATAAAGTTAGTATATTTTCCCTCCTCTATACTCACTATACTCACTCCTCTATACTCACTACCCATTTATTCCTTTTCCTGATCATTTTCCTCTATGATTTTGGATGGGATTTCACTTCCATGCTTTATACTGCTGCTGCTGCTGCTAAGTCGCTTCAGTCGTGCCCGACTCTGTGCAACCCCATAGACATAAGCCAACCAGGGTCCTCCATCCCTGGGATTCTCCAGGCAACAACACTGCAGTGGGTTGCCATTTCCTTCTCCAATGCATGAAGTGAAAAGTGAAAGGAAAGTCGCTCAGTCATGTCCGACTCTTAGCAACCCCATGGACTGCAGCCTACCAGGCTCCTCCATCCGTGGGATTTTCCAGGCAAGAGTACTCGAGTGGGGTGCCATTGCCTTCTCCTGCTTTATAGTATCTATCCTATTAATATTATAAAGCTTTAAATTTTCTTTTTACAACTCCAAATGTAGATTTAAATTCTGTTGTATCTTTACTCTCTTTGCAATTGGGATTTATCCTATTTAAATCCCTTTATATCTCATGTAGTTGCCTAATTTCTCTTTATGATGTATGTTGCTGTAGCAGTCTATGTCTTCCTACACACTTTCAGTGTCAAGCATTCTTGTGACATTTTCTTATAGATCATGAAATAGCTATTTTTCAAAGGGATAGTATTCCTCCCGTTCTTCTAGATGCTGATACCCATAGCAAAGCTTTATTTGTCCTGCCTGTTTTGTTACTGTTGATGGGATATTCTTTTCTTGTCTGGTATTAGTCAATATACACTATGACGCATAGTTTGCCTTATTGTCTACTGACCTTCTGTGCAGATCTAATTCTCTTCTCAGAACATTCTCTAAAGAGCCATCGATATGCACAGATCTCAGACCATTTCTTGTCTTGCAGAAGATTTCCACTTGGAACACTTCTACTATAATGAGGGTGTCCTTTGTTCAATATTTAATGTCTGTGTCTATTTTAAACCAATTGAATATATAAAAAGTTTAAATTCCCTTTAGACTCATCTTTCTCTGCTTCAGCGAACTCACAACTTTCAGAATATATGATGCTGCAATACCACTTCTTTCAAACACGTTTGACAATTTATAGTTTCCATTGGAATATGAAAAAATGGTGGCATGGGCCACGCTTCTGACTACACTTCAGATTGAAATTTGAATGACATAGAACAGAAGTTTTAAACTAGATAGGCATAAAAGAATTTTAATAAATAATAAATAAATACTTTAAGAATTTTAAATAATACTTTCCCTCCAAATTACAGATATATGCCATCATAGTCAACAAAACAGTCTGAAATATAGTCCTTGTATGCAATCTCAAAAGCGACAGAATGATCTTTGTTCATTTCCAAGGCAAACCACTGAATATCACAGTAATCCAAGTCGACCCCCCAATCAATGCTGAAGAAACTGAAGTTGAATGGTTCTATGAAGACCTACAAGACAAGGAAGTCAAAAGATACCTGGAGTAACAGGCAAATTTGGCCTTGGTGTACAAAAGAAAAAAAAAGGGGGGCAAAGGCTAACAGATTATTGCCAAGAGAACACACACTGGTCATAGCAAATACTGTCTTATAACAACACAAGAGAAGACTCTAAACATGGACATCACCAGATGGTCAACACCGAAATCAGACTGATTATACTCTTTACACCCAAGATCATGGCATCCGGTCCCATCACTTCATGGAAAATAGATCGGGAAACAGTGGAAACAATGGCTGATTTTATTTTTCTGGGCTCCAAAATCATTGCAGATAGTGATTGCAGCCATGAAATTAAAAGATCTTGCTCCTTGGAAGGAAAGATATGACCAAATTAGACAGCACGTTAAAAAGCAGAGACATTATTTTGCCAACAAAGGTCATCTAGTAGAGGCTACAGTTTTTCCAGTAGTCATGTATGGATGTGGGAGTTGGACTATAAAGAAAGCTGAGTGCTGAGGAATTGATGCTTCTGAACTGTGGTTTGGAGAAGACTCTTGAGAGTCCCTTGGACTGCAAGGAGATCCAACCAGTCCATCCTAAAGGAGATCAGTCCTGGATGTTCTTTGGAAGGGCTGATGTTGAAGCTGAAACCCCAATACTTTGGCCACCTGATGCGAATAGCTGACTCATTTCAAAAACCCTGGTGCTGGGAAAGATTGAGGGCAGGGGAGAAGGGGATGACAGAGGATGAGATGGTTGGATGGCATCACTGACACAATGGAAATGGGTTTGGGTGGACTCCAGGATTTGGTGATGGACAGGGAGGCCTGGTGTGCTGTGGTTCATGGGGCTGCAAAGAGTCGGACATGACTGAGTGACTGAACTGAACTGAACTGAACAAAGATGGTCAGCAAAAACAAGACTGGGAGATGACTGTGGCTCAGATCATAAACTCCTTATTGCCAAATTCAGATTTAAATTGAAGACAGTAGCGTAAATGACTAGACCATTCAGGTATGACCTAAATCAAATCCCTCAAGGTTATACAGTGGAAATAAATAGATTCAAGGGATTAGATCTCATAGATTGCCTAAAGGACCATGGAGAGAGATGTGTGAAAATGTACAGGAGGCAGAGATCAAGACCATCCCCAAGGGGGAAAAAAAAAATTCAAGAAGCCAAATGGCTGTCTGAGAAGGCCTTACAAATAGCTATCAAAAGAAGAGAAGTGAAAGGCAAAGGAGAAAAAGAAAGCTATACCCATTTCAATGCAGACTTCCAGAGACTGGCAAGGAGAAAGAAGAAAGCCTTCCTCAGTGATCAGTGGAAAGAAATAGAGGAAAACAATAGAATGTAAAGACTAGTTCAGTTCAACTCAGTCGCTCAGTCGTGTCCGACTCTTTGCGACCCCATGAATCCCAGCAAGCCAGGCCTCCCTGTCCATCACCAACTCCCGGAGTTCACTGAGACTCACGACCATTGAGTCCCTGATGCCATCCAGCCATCTCATCCTTGGTCGTCCCCTTCTCCTCCTGCCCCCAATCCCTCCCAGCATCACGGTCTTTTCCAATGAGTCAACTCTTCGCATAAGGTGGCCAAAGTACTGGAGCTTCAGTTTTAGCATCATTCCTTCCAAAGAAATCCTATGGTTGATCTCCTTCAGAATGGACTGGTTGGATCTCCTTGCAGTTCATGGGACTCTCAGGAGTCTTTTCCAATACCACAGTTCAAAAGCATCAATTCTTCTGCGCTCAGCCTTCTTCACAGTCCAATTCTCACATCCATACATGACCACAGGAAAAACCATAGCCTTGACTAGATGGACCTTAGTTGGCAAAGTAATGTCTCTGCTTTTGAATATACTATCTAGGTTGGTCATAACTTTTCTTCAAGGAGTAAGTGTCTTTTAATTTCATGGCTGCAGTCACCATCTGCAGTGATTTTGGAGCCCAAAAAAATAAAGTCTGACACTGTTTCTACTGTTTCCCCATCTAATTCCCATGAAGTGATGGGGCCAGATGCCATGATCTTCATTTTCTGAATGTTGAGCTTTACGCCAACTTTTTCACTCTCCTCTTTCACTTTCAACAAGAGGCTTTTTAGCTCCTCTTCACTTTCTGCCATAAGGGTGGTGTCATCTGCATATCAGAAGTTATTGATATTTCTCCCAGCAATCTTGATTCCAGCTTGTGTTTCTTCCAGTCCAGCGTTTCTCATGATGTACTCTGCATANTTCTCTCTCCTCTTTCACTTTCATCAACAGGCTTTTTAGCTCCTCTTCACTTTCTGCCATAAGGGTGGTGTCATCTGCATATCTGAGGTTATTGATATTTCTCCCTGTAGCAACCACTAAAAACCTATGCAAAGATAAGCATAAGACTCATTACGGTGGTCATTTTACAATAAACACAAGTGCTGAATTGTTATGTTGTAAATCTGAAACTAATATTATGTGCCAATTATATCTCAATAAAAAACTGTGGATAAATTAAAGTGGAATTCTAAAAAACTGTTCAAGTAACCCAGAGAAAGGCAGGAAAAAGACAATAGAGGCATAAAGAAACAGAGAACAAGCAAAAAGTAAAATGGCAGACTTAACTCATCCAATATGACATAGATAATTTGAATAGCCATGTACTTATTTAAGAAACTGAACTCATAGTTTAAAAACTTCCCAAAAGGAAATTTCCAGATGGTTACACTGGAGAATTCTACAAATATTTGAAGAAGAATTAACACCAAGTTTACATAATTTCTTCCAGAAAATAGAAGAGGAAACACTTCCCTCTTTTTGAAACTTTTATGAAATGAATTATTCCAATGCCAAAACCAAAGGTAGTACCAAAAAACCGCCACCGTGGACCAATATCCCTTATGAACGTAAACATGAAAATTCTTACTAAGACATTAGCAAATAGAATTCAGCAACACACAGAAAGAATTACACACTGGTCAAATCGGGTTTACTGCAGGGATGCAAGGCTGTCAGCATCCAAAAATCAATCAGTATCATTCAGCATTTTAACAAGACGAAGAAGAAAAATGACATGGTCCTGTCTGTCAATGCGAAAAAATCCTACGGAAACCAACACTTGTTTATGATTTTTAAAAACCTCTCACAAAAACAGCTCTAAAGGAGAACTTCCTCACTTGGTAATCTGCAAGAGTCCTATAGCTAACATGCTCTGTGCTTTATCCCCAAGACTGAGAGTAAGGCGAAGATGCCTACTCTCCCACTCACTACTCTTATTTAACACAGTGTTGGGTGTTCTAGCCGCTGCAATAGGCAAGATTAAGTAATAAAGTGAGAGCCATCAGATCAGAAAGGAAGAAATAAAACTACCCTGATTTTCAGATGACATTACCGTGAAGAAAATCCCAAGGAATCTATAAGAATAAACTCCTAGAATGAATAAGTCAGTTCAGCAAAGTCACCAGAAATGATGTCAACATCAACTGCATTTTAATGGGCCAATAATAAACACACAGAAGCCGATATTTATGATATCATTTGCATTGTTAAAGAAAGATATGACACCAGGAGCACAGGCAACAAAGGTAAGAACAGAAAAACTGGATGACAAAATCTAAACCTTCTGCATCAGAGGACATAGTCAACAGAGGAAAACCCCACGGAATGGGAGCAAAGTATCTGAAAATTACATTTCTACAAGGAATTAATGTATGGCATATGTGCAGAACTCCTAAGATTCAACAGTAAAAAAAAAAAAAAGTAAAAAATGAGCAGAAGACTTGAGCAGACATTTCTTCAGAGAAGATACAAAAGAGACCAGGAAGCAAACGAGAAGACACCCAGCATCGCGGACCGCCAGGGAGATGCACAGCGAGAGCCAGCCGTGCGCCCCCTAGAACAGCCTCTATAGAAGGAACACACAGTCCTCCAATGTTCGCTGCAGCACTGCTTACAAGAGCTAAGACGTGGAAGCAACCTACATGCCTACAGAGAGATGAGAGGATAAAGAAGTTGTGGTACAAATATACAATGGAACATGTCACCGCCATTAAAGGGAATGAATCTGGGTCAGTTCTAGTGAGGGGGACGGACCTAGAGCCTGTTACATAGAGTGAGTCAGAGAGAGGAAAGCAAATGTCGTATATTAACGCATATATGTGGAATCTAGAAAAATGGTGCTGATGAATCCGTCTGCAGGGCAGAAACAGAACCACAAATAGAGAGAACAGATCTGTGGACTCAGCAGGGGAAGGAGACAGAGGAACGAACTGAGAAAGTGGACTGAACCGCAGACACCGTCGCAGGTGAGACAGACAGCAGCAGGAAGGTGCCGGCCGCACAGACAGCGGAACCTGGGCTCCAAGACGACCGAGAGGGCAGGGGTGGGGTGGGAGCTGGGGGGGCCCAGAGGAAGGGGTACACGCGTGTGTATAGTGACGGCTGATCCCTGGGGTTGCGTGACAGAAAGCAACCCAACACTACAGAGCAACGACCCGCCATAAAAAAATAAAGAAAATAGACAATGGCAGGGCTGGTGAGGGTATGGAGAGAGTGGACAGTGCCTTGCGCCCTGCAGGGCTGGTGAGGGTATGGAGAGAGTGGACAGTGCCTTGCGCCCTGCAGGGCTGGTGAGGGTGTGGAGAGAGTGGACAGCGCCTCGTGCCCTGCTGGGCTGGTGAGGGTGTGGAGAGAGTGGACAGCGCCTCGTGCCCTGCAGGGCTGGTGAGGGTGTGGAGAGAGTGGACAGCGCCTCGTGCCCTGCTGGCAGGCATGTAAACTGACGCGGCCGCCACGGAAAGCGTGCTGCCCGCCCTCCACACGGGCATGGCCGTATGACCCAGGGGTTCCACTCTGGCTACACAACCAGAGGAGCTGC
Organism: Aepyceros melampus; assembly: GCA_006408695.1. Classification (NCBI taxonomy): domain Eukaryota; kingdom Metazoa; phylum Chordata; class Mammalia; order Artiodactyla; family Bovidae; genus Aepyceros; species Aepyceros melampus. The sequence goes on from SJXQ01008157.1 coordinate 156,993, forward strand.
AAACAAGGTCCTGCAGAGACTCGTGTGCGCCATGCTCAGCGGTGGTGCTCGTGATGGCTGGGACGGGGCGGCAACTGTGTCCACTGGTGGCTGGCTGGACGAACGAATGTGGTATGCATATTCAGAGGAGTATTACTCGGCCTGGGAAAGGAAGGAAACCTGGACACATGCTACCGTGTGAATGAACTTTGACGACATGAAGGTGAGAAAAATAAGCCAGATGCAAAAAGACCAACACCGGGTGACTCCACTTCCGTGAGGTCCCTAAGGCCAGATTCATGCAGCAGAAAGCGGACAGGTGGTTGGCAGGCCTGGGGAGTGGGGAGCGGGGCGGGAATGCCATGGTGGGCAGCGGAACGGCACTCAGCGTAGCTGGACCGCACACACAGAAATGGTCAAGACAGTCAATTCCGTTATGTGTATTTTACTATTTTCTTTGAAAGAAATCTTTATGTGCCAATCTAATAACACATACAGGGTTGTAGGCTGGCAACTACACAACGCTGATAAAGGAAATCAAAGATGACCTGAATAAATAAAAAGACGTATCATGTCCACAAATTTCAAGATTCAACACAGAAAGATGGCAATTCTTCCCAAACTGCTACACGGGCTCGACAACAATTGCTATCAAAATCCAAGCAAGTGTTTTTGGAAGTATAAAGGTTATTGTAAAATTTACATGATAAAGGAAATCAAAGATGACCTGAATAAATAAAAAGACGTATCATGTCCACAAATTTCAAGATTCAACACTGAAAGATGGCAATTCTTCCCAAACTGCTACACGGGCTCGACAACAATTGCTATCAAAATCCAAGCAAGTGTTTTTGGAAGTATAAAGGTTATTGTAAAATTTACACTGCAACACAAGGGAACTAGAATAGCTGAAACAATTTTGAGAAAGAAGAACAGACAGGAAGAACCTGTCTGCCTGGTTGTGATAATTACTCTGTAGCCACAGTAATTGAGGCCTTGTGGTACTGGCGGAAGGACAGACGACAATCAGCAAACAGAGAGATCAACGCTGGACAGAATACAGAAGCCACCGGTACACCCACAGAAGTGTGACCCGCTGGTGTCGAAAAAGGTGCAAAAGCGACACCACAGAACACAGACAACTTTTTGTCCGAATGACGCTGGAGCAGCTGGACATCCACAGCCAAAGATGAAGCTCAAAAAGAAAAACCGAAATAAAGAAAAAAAGAGAAATGAATCTTAACTATGTCTACACCTTACACAGAAGTTAGCTCCAAATGGAGCACGGACCTGGATGCTTCAAGTGAAACTTCTAGGAAACAGGAAAACAGCTCCGGGACCTGGGTCTGGGCAGAGAGATCTCAGATTCGATAACAAAAGCACAGTCTATAAAAGGGAGAGCAGACAAACGGACTTCATCAAACGCTCAACCAAAGATGCTAAGAGGACGAATAGACAAGCTAGGAGGAAATGCTTTCCAATTGCACATCCAGCAAAGGACCAGTACGTCAGACACATTGAAAACTCTCAAAACTCAAAATCCAAACAATTCAATTAGGAAATGGGCAAATGACATGAAGAGACATTTCACCAAAGAGGACACACAGACGGGCATATAAGCCCATGGAAAGAACCAGTGTCGCCAGCTGTCAGGGAAACGCAAATTAAAACCACTGTACTCACGTCGGAATGTGTAAAGTGACAACACCAAAAGGTGACGGGGATGCGAGAAATGGATCATTCCTATGCTGCTGGTGAGAATGTAAAAGGGTGCAGCCAGTTTGGAAAACAGCTGGGCAGTTTTCTTTAAAACACTAAACCCATGACCACCCACAGCTGTGCTCAGGTTCCCAGCACCATCCAACACGCTCCTCATCTGTGAGCTCATCCAGTCACCACAGGGACCCTGGGAGGTCAGTTCAGTTCAGTTCAGTGGCTCAGTTGTGTCCCACTCTTTGCAACCCATGAACCGCAGCACGCCAGGCCCACCTGTCCATCACCAACTCCCGGAGCTTGCTTAAACTCATGTCCATTGAGTAAATGATGCCATCCAACCATCTCATCCTCTGTCGTCCCCTTCCCCTCCTGCCCTCAATCTTTCCCAGTATCAGGGTCTTTTCCAGTGAATCACCTCTTCGCATCAGGTGGCCAAAGGATTGGAGTTTCAGCTTCAACATCAGTCCTGCCAATGAACACCCAGGACTGATCTTTAGGTTGGACTGGTTGGATCTCCTTCCAGTCCAAGGGACTCCCAGGAGTCTTCTCCAACACCACAGTTCAAAAGCATCAATTCTTCAGTGCTCAGCTTTCTTTATAGTCCAACTCTCACATCCATACATGACCACTGGAAAAACCATAGCCTTGACTAGACGGATCTTTGTTGGCAAAGTGATGTCTCTGCTTTTTAATATGCTGTCTAGGTTGGTCATAACTGTCCTTCCAAGGAGTAAGCATCTTTTAATTTCATGGCTGCAGTCACCATCTGCAGTGATTCTGGAGCCAAAAAAAACCCAGCTGTTTCCACTGTTTCCTCATCTATTTGCCATGAGGTGATGGGACCAGATGTCATGATCTTAGTTTTCTGAATGTTGAGCTTTAAGCCAACTTTTTCACTCTCCTCTTTCACTTTTGTCAAGAGGCTCTTTAGTTCTTCTTCACTTTCTGCCATAAGGGTGGTGTCAGTTGCACATCTGAGGTTATTGATATTTCTCTTGGCAATCTTGAGTCCAGCTTGTGCTTCTTCCAGCCCAGCATTTCTCATGATGTACTCTGCATAGAAGTTAAATAAGCAGGGTGACAATATACAGCCTTGACGTACTCCTTTTCCTATTTGGAACCAGTCTGTTGTTCCATGTCCAGTTCTAACTTTTGCTTCCTGACCTGCATACAGATTAATCAAGAGGCAGGTCAGGTGGTCTGGTATTCCCATCTTTTCAGAATTTTCCACAGTTTATTGTGAGTCACACAAAGGTAGTGCTGCGATTATCCTCATTTTACAAAGGAAGGAACGGCGTCTCAGAGAGGTTAAACAGCTTGCCCAATGTCACACAGCTCGAAGAGAGCAGACACCAGAACCCTAACCCAGGAATCTGGCCCCAGAGCCCACTCTTGGGGCCGCTGTACTGCAGGGCCTCTTTATTTATTTTTTAATCTCATAATAGATTTTAGTGTTTAATTGGAGGATAATTGCTTTACAATATTGTGCTGGTATCTGCCCTACACCCACATGGCTCAGCCATAGCTGTACGTATGTGCCCTCTCTCATGAACCCCCCTCCCCACCCGTCCCACCCCTCTCAGTTGTCAGGACCAGGTCTGAGCTCCTGGCATCACTCAGCAAATTCCCGGTGGCTATCTCTTCTACATACGGAGATGTCTGTGTTTCAATATTGCTCTTATCAAGGCCTCTTTCAGAGTCTCCGGACAGAGGCTGCTGTGGGCAGGGCTGGACCAGGCCATCTGGAGCCTTGGTGGCCAAGGGCAGCTGGGGGGCTGTGGACAGTCCCTCCTCCCCTCACCGGGTGGAGTGGGCAGGGCTGACCCTGCCACGCAGAGTGGCCTCCCGGGAAGAGGGCTTCTTGGAGTAAGTTCAGGCCGTGCAAAGCCACAGAGCCACCCGGCCCAGCGGCTGGCAGCCCTGCTGAGGAGCTGGTCTGCCCTTGCCCTTGGCCACACCCAGGGCAGCCACATCCGGGGCCGACCATGGGGGAGGGCAGGCGGTCTGGAGACTGTGCGGGCCTCCCTGATTCATCACGAGGGTCCTGACTGCAGGACAGCAGGCAGCTGTGGGGGAACAGAC
>SJXQ01008157.1:174731-203285 GCA_006408695.1 Aepyceros melampus
AGGGATGGATGCCTGAGAGAGGGACAGGCGCCTGGGAGAGGGGACGGGCACCTGGGAGAGGGGACAGATGCCTGGGAAAGGGACGGGAGAGGGGACGGATGCCCAGGAGAGGGGACAGGAGAGGGGACGGGCTCCTGGAAGAGGGACAGACACCTGGGAGACGGACAGACGCCCAGGAGAGGGGACACCTGGGAGAGGGGACGGACACCCAGGAGACGGACAGATGCCCAGGGAGAGGGGACGGACACCTGGGAGAGGGATGGACATCCAGGTTGGGGACGGATGCCTGGGAAAGGGGATGGACACCCAGGAGAGGGACAGACAGCCACAACCACCCAGCAGAGGGGACAGATGCTCATGACTGCCCGGCTATGGATGCCCCACCGCGTCCCCTGAGGCGTCCGTGAGCCAGGGCTTCCTGACCTGGCTGAGCTGGGGCCCGCAGGCCGCTCCAGGTCCAGGCCCAGCCCAGCAGGCTCTCCTCTGCCCTCGGCTGCCTCTCCAGCCCTGCGGGCCCGTTGCCCCCCCAGACCCAGACACGGAGGCCTCTGTCTCCGCGGCACGTGGGGCTGGGTGTCCCGAGGCCTGTGGCCGGCTCTGCGGGACCCCTTCCACCCTCTCTCCAGTCACGCCAACCCTGGGGCACATTCTGGGCACCCCAGGGGTCACAGCCAGCACGAGGAAACGGGGTGACTCGGGACGACATGGTCTTGAGAGACAAGGCCTTGTGGTGACGCGTGGTGAGGAGCTGGGTAGCAGTGGAGAGGCCTGGGCTCACAGGACTCGGGAGGGCTGGGCATCAGCTCCAGGCCAGCTGACAGGCCAGAGTGCTCACGGCATCGCCAGACAGCACAACTAAATTCATGCAAATAGCTGTTTTCAACTCTGAGGAGAAAATGAGAAGCGGAGCTCAAAACATGTGCTTCCGCAGTGACCCTCAGACTAACCAGGCAGAGTCTGCAGGATGAAAAGGTTCCGTTCCGTTCAGTCGCTCAGTCGTGTCTGACTCTTTGCAACCCCACGAACCACAGCAGCCAGGCCTCCCTGTCCATCACCAACTCCCAGAGTTCACTCAGACTCACGTCCACTGAGTCCATGATGCCATCCAGCCATCTCATCTTCGGTCGTCCCCTTCTCCTCCTGACCCCAATCCCTCCCAGCATCAGGGTCTTTTCCAATGAGTCAACTCTTCGTATGAGGTGGCCAAAGTACTGGAGTTTCAGCTTTAGCATCATTCCTTCCAAAGAAATCCCAGGGCCGATCTCCTTCAGAATGGACTGGTTGGATATCCTTGCAGTCCAAGGGACTCTCAAGAGTCTTCTCCAACACCACAGTTCAAAAGCATCAATTCTTTGGTGTTCAGCCTTCTTCACAGTCCAACTCTCACATCCATACGTGACCACTGGAAAAACCACAGCCTTGACTAGACGGACCTTAGTCGGCAAAGTGATGTTTCTGCTTCTGAATATGCTATCTAGGTTGGTCAGGGCTTCCCTGGTGGCTCAGAGGTTAAAGCGTCTGCCTCCAATGTGGGAGACCCGGGTTCGATCCCCGGGTCAGGAAGATCCTCTGGAGAAAGAAATGGCAATCCACTCCAGTATTCTTGCCTGGAGAATCCCATGGACGGAGAAGCCTAGTAGGTTACAGTCCACGGGGTCGCAAAGAGTCGGACACGACTGAGCGACTTCACCACCAGGTTGGTCATAACTTTCTTTCCAAGGAGTAAGTGTCTTTTAATTTCATGGCTGCAATCACCATCTGCAGTGATTTTGGAGCCAAAAAAACTAAAAGCTGACACTGTTTCCACTGTTTCTTCATCTATTTCCCATGAAGTGATGGGACCAGATGCCATGATCTTCATTTTCTGAATGTTGAGCCTTAAGCCAACTTTTTCACCCTCCTCTTTCACTTTCATCCAGAGGCTCTTTAGTTATTCTTCACTTTCTGCCATAAGGGTGGTGTTATCTGCATATCTGAGGTTATTGATATTTCTCCTGGCAATCTTGATTCCAGCTTATGCTTCTTCCAGCCCAGCGTTTCTCATGATGTACTCTGCATAGAAGTTAAATAAGCAGGGTGACAATATACAGCCTTGACATACTCCTTTTCCTATTTGGAACCAGTCTGTTGTTCCATGTCCAGTTCTAACTGTTGCTTCCTGACCTGCATACAGATTTCTCAAGAGGCAGGTCAGGTGGTCTGGTATTCCCATCTCTTTCAGAATTTTCCACAGTTTATTGTGATCCACACAGTCAAAGGCTTTGGCATAGTCAATAAAGCAGAAATAGATGTTTTTCTGGAACTCTCTTGCTTTTTCCATGATCCAGCGGATGTTGGCAATTTGATCTCTGGTTCCTCTGCCTTTTCTAAAACCAGCTTGAACATCTGGAAGTTCACAGTTCACATATTGCTGAAGCCTGGCTTGCAGAATTTTGAGCAACTTTACTGATGTGAGATGAGTGCAATTGTGCGGTAGTTTGAGCATTCTTTGGCATTGCCTTTCTTTGGGATTGGAATGAAAACTGACCTTTTCCAGTCCTGTGGCCACTGCTGAGTTTTCCAAATTTGCTGGCATATTGAGTGTAGCACTTTCACAGCATCATCTTTCAGGATTTGAAAGAGCTCAACTGGAATTCCATCACCTCCACTAGCTTTGTTTGTAGTGATGCTTCCTAAGGCCCACTTGACTTCACATTCCAGGATGTCTGGCTCTAGATGAGTGATCACACCATCATGATTATCTGGGTTGTGAAGCTCTTTTTTGTACAGTTCTTCTGTGTATTCTTGCCACCTCTTCTTAATATCTTCTGCTTCTGTTAGGTCCATACCATTTCTGTCCTTTACTGAGCCCATCTTTACATGAAATGTTCCCTTGGTATCTCTTATTTTCTTGAAGAGATCTCTAGTCTTTCCCATTCTGTTCTTTTCCTCTATTTCTTTGCATTGATCACTGAGGAAGGCTTTCTTATCTCTCCTTGCTATTCTTTGGAACTCTGCATTCAGATGCTTCTATCTTTCCTTTTCTCCTTTGCTTTTCACTTCTCTTCTTTTCACAGCTATTTGTAAGGCCTCTTCAGACAGCCATTTTGCTTTTTGCATTTCTTTGCCATGGGGATGGTCTTGATCCCTGTTTCCTGTACAATGTCACGAACCTCATTCCATAGTTCATCAGGCACTCTATCTATCAGATCTAGACCCTTAAATCTATTTCTCACTTCCACTGTATAATCATAAGGGATTTAATTTAGGTCATACTTGAAAGGTCTAGTGGTTTTCTCTACTTTTTTCAGTTTAAGTCTGAATTTGGTAATAAGGAGTTCATGATCTCAGCCACAGTCAGCTCCCGGTCTTGTTTTTGCTGCGGCGGCTGTGACAGACCACGCAGCTGAGAGGACAACCCCATGTCCAAGGAGCGGTGGCTGCGTGGGTGCAGGAGGGTGGAGAGGAGCTACTCCATGTTCAAGGTCAAGAGGGGTGACCTCGTCCAAGGTAAGGAGCAGCAGCTGTGCTTTACTGGAGCAGCTGTGAAGAGATACCCCAAGTCCAAGGTAAGAGAAATCCAAGTAAGATAGTAGGGGTTGTGAGAGGGCATCAGAGGACAGACACACTGAAACCATAATCACAGAAAACTAGCCAATCTGATCACATGGAACACAGCCTTGTCTAACTCAATGAGACTAAGCCATGCTGTGTGGGGCCACCCAAGATGGACAGGTCATGGTGGAGAGGTCTGACAGAATGTGGTCCACTGGAGAAAAAAATGGCAAACCACTTCAGAATTCTTGCCCTGAGAATCCCATGAACAGTATGGAAAGGCAAAATGATAGGATACTGGAAGAGGAACTCCCTGGGTCGGTAGGTGCCCAATATGCTACTGGAGATCAGTGGAGAAATAACTGCAGAAAGAATGAAGGGATGGAGCCAAAGGAAAAACAATACCCAACTGTGGATGTGACTGGTGATAGAAGCAAGGTCCAAAGCTGTAAAGAGCAATATTGCATAGGAACCTGGAATGTCAGGTCCATGAATCAAGGCAAATTGGAAGTGGTCAAACAGGAGATGGCAAGAATGAATGTCAACATTCTAGGAATTAGTGAACTAAAATGGACTGGAATGGGTGAATTTAACTCAGATGACCATTATATCTACTACTGTGGGCAGGAATCCCTTAGAAGAAATGGAGTAGCCATCATGGTCAACAAAAGAGTCCGAAATGCAGTACTTGGATGCAATCTCACAAACGACAGAATGATCTCTGTTCATTTCCAAGGCAAACCATTCCGTATCACAGTAGTCCAAGCCTATGCCCCAACCAGTAATGCTGAAGAAACTAAAGTTGAACGGTTCTATGAAGACCTACAAGACCTTTTAGAACTAACACCCAAAAAAGATGTCCTTTTCATTATAGGAGACTGGATGCAAAAGTAGGAAGTCAAGAAACACCTGGAGGAACAGGCAAATTTCGCCTTGGAGTATGGAATGAAGCAAGGCAAAGGCTAATAGAGTTTTGCCAAGGGAACACACTGGTCATAGCAAACACCATGTTCCAACAACACAAGATAAGACGCTACACATGGACATCGCCAGATGGTCAACACCGAAATCAGATTGATTATATTCTTTGTAGCCAAGGATGGAGAAGCTCTATACAGTCAGCAAAAACATGATAGTTAAAAAAATAATAATAGAATGGATTCCTGATTATTTAAAATACAGCTTAAGAAAATTATTTTTGAGGGGCCCATATGTGCCCCTAATCAAGTCCTACTCATTTTTCCACTCCCAAATTTGTATTTCACATTCCCTTACCTTATAGTTTTATGGGATACACATGTTCACTTGTTCATTATGCTACAACTTAGTGTTATTGTAATGAACCTTGGTTCATATGCAATCAGTAAATAAATATTTAATAAACAAATATCAGTAAATATTTACATTGCAATAAATAAGGAAATTGTGTCAATATACACAGATGTCACATTGTTTATACAATATTTTTACCCACATATAAACGTTCCTTATCACCAAGAATCAGCAACTGACCACAGAGTATATTAACACAGCTGGATGCAGCATGCTCTGAATCTCTGCTTACCAGGCTCATCCACACCAAGTTCTCTTCTTGGCTAACTTTGGCATCATATCTTGTATAGAAAGTGCTTGTTACACATGCCCTGATCTTCAGGCATTTTGTCCTGAGGCAGTTTTCTCAACCTTTTTAAAATCTTCTCGTAAAAAGCTGTCTTTCTCTTTTCTCATATTTACAGAGGATGCACACATGCTAAGTCACTTCAGTCATGTCCTTTCTTTTTTTTGACCCCATGGACTGTAGCCCACTAGGCTCCCCTGTCCATGGGATTCTCCGGGCAAGAATACTAGAGTGAGTAGCCATTTCCTCCTCCCAGGGATGCTCCCAGGGATTAAACCTGAGTCTCTATATCTCCTGCATTGTCAGAAGAGTTCTTTACCACTAGTGCCACCTGGGAAGCCCAGAATTTGCAGTAGTATTTTTAAATTAAGAATATAATGTGTGTTGTGATTATGTTAATGTTTTTATTAGGATTTCTATTGGTTTTATTAATATTCTATTTACAACATGATGTAGGATTTTTTCTGTTTTTTTTTTCCATAGGAAAATAGTCCATAATCTCTAGTTTACTGTTAATGCTGGTTTTTTAGGATGAGAGATTTGTGTTTTAAAAAATACATATTTTACCTTTTATGAGAAACACCTGTGTTTCCTAAACAATCCCTAAATTGTTTAATTTGCATTGTTTTGAACTTTGTACAAATGGAGTCGTGCTCTTTGCATTCTTCTTCAGTGTACATTTTATTTTTTACTTTTACTTTACAATATTGCATTGGTTTTGCCATACATCAACATGAATCTGCCATGGATGTACACATGTTCCCAATCCTGAACCCCCCTCCCACCTCCCTCCAAATACCATCCCTCTGGGTCATCCCAATGCACCAGCCCCAAGCATCCTGTATCCTGCATCAAACCTGGATTGGTGATTTGTTTCTTATATGATATTATACATGTTTCAATGCCATTCTCCCAAATCATCCCCTCCCTCCCTCTCTCAAAGAGTCCAAAAGACTGTTCTATACATCTGTGTCTCTTGCTGTCTCGCACACAGGGTTATCGTTACCATCTTTCTAAATTCCATATATATGCATTAGTATACTGTATTGGTCTTTTTCTTTCTGGCTTACTTGACTCTGTATAATCCGCTCCAGTTTCATCCACCTCATTAGAACTGATTCAAATGTATTCTTTTTTAATGGCTGAGTAGTACTCCATTGTGTATATATACCACACCTTTCTTATCCATTCATCTGTTTATGGACATCTAGGTTGCTTCCATGTCCTGTCTATTATAAAAAGTGCTGCAATGAACATTGGGGTACACGTGTCTCTTTCAATTCTGGTTTCCTCAGTGTGTATGCCCAGCAGTGGGATTGCTGGGTCATATGGCAGTTCNGTACCACTGCTTTCTTATCTATTCATCTGCTGATGGACATCTAGGTTGCTTCCATGTCCTGGCTATTATAAACAGTGCTGCAATGAACATTGGGGTACACGTGTCTCTTTCAATTCTGGTTTCCTCAGTGTGTATGCCCAGCAGTGGGATTGCTGGGTCATAAGGCAGTTCTATTTCCAGTTTTTTAAGGAATCTCCACACTGTTCTCCATAGTGGCTGCACTAGTTTGCATTCCCACCAACAGTGTAAGAGGGTTCCCTTTTCTCCACACCCTCTCCAGCATTTATTGCTTGTAGACTTTTGGATCGCAGCCATTCTGACTGGTGTGAAATGGTACCTCACTGAGGTCTTGATCTGCACTTCTCTGTGATTGACTATTTTTTTTTTTTGTCAACATCCTCATGAATAGTAAAGGTCTACTATAGATAGATAAATACTAGATGATACATTCTGGACAGATTATTGGAATAATTTCCAGTGAAACTTTATGGAAAATATAAACTGGCTGGTGGGATGCAGTCTCTGGATAGAAAATAGTTGTCCTTTATCTAGCACTCACTAGTAATATGTGTTGCTCATTCTGTTATACATTATAAATAAAAGTCCTGTTTGAGTCACATGTTATTTATCATCCAATTTACATATGAGAAAAAAAGGCTCAGGAAGGTTAAGTATCTTGTGCAGAGTCATGGAGCTAAAAAGGGGCAGAATCTGCATTGGACCCAGGTCTCGCCTCACTGGAAAGCTTGGGCTTCTGTGAGGCAGATGTCTTTGATCTGGCTGCATGGGATTTGGAATGAGGAAGGGTTTGTGGGGAGTGACACCCATGGAAAGACATGACTGCTGAGCAGGCCTGTCAAAGTCTCTGGAGCCCGGCGTGGCACTCTATAGGCAGACTGCTCTTCAGAGGGCTCCTGAGTTGGGTGTAAATGGCCAGGTCCTGGCACCCCTACTCCAGCTCACCCCTGGGCTGGGAGGGCAGCTAAGAAGAGTGTGATCTCAGCTCGAAAGCTGGGCTGGACCTCGAAGACTGTCCATTAGCTGTCCTCCGTGCATCTGGGCAGGAGTCCGTCCTTCAGTGGGGATGTGAACGCGTATCTCCTTGTTTGCCACATCCTCTGAACACTGCCAGTGCCCCTTCACCCAAGAAGGGCCAGTCTGCTGGTTATCCACTTCTGAGTAACAGATTGCCCCCAAATGCAGCAGCTTGAAACAGAAACCATTCATTACCTCATAGTTCCTGTGGATCAACAGTCCAGGCTTGGTTTGGCTGGGAGCCTTTGGCTAAAGGTCTCTCACGAGGTTGCACTCCAGTGTCCTGGGGTTGCAGATTCATCTGAAGGTTCCTCCGAGGAGAATATGCCCCTGAGCTTGCTCATGTGTGGTTGGCAGGCATTTGCCCCTCCTCACAGGGGCCTCTCCACAGGACTACCCCATGGCATGGCAGCAGGCTTCTCGCAGGGAGAGAGAGAAAGAGGACCCAGGGTGGAAGTCATGGCCCTTTCAAACTGAATCTTGGAAATGACATCCTGTCATTCTGCCAGATTCTATTTCTCAGAAGAGCATCAGTTAATCCAGGCTATAGTCAAGGGACGTGAGTAAAAGACGGTCAGAAGGCAGGGCCCACTGGCAGCCACTGTAGAGGCTGATCCCACAGGAAGGTACATATTCAGATAAACACCACTGAAGACAATAATTTTTGCTGCCATGTTTTGACCATTTGCTATGAATTAGCCATTTGGCCCTGACGTATATCACTTAATGATTCCTTCATTCGCTCAAGACTCATCAGGTCTCAGGCCCTGGGAGCCTCTGAGAACAGAATGATACATGAAGTGATTTCCTGCTCTGGACATGAGGTGCTCAAATTATAATTTGTTGTAATTTGACCAAGGAGGGAAAGAGCAGTCACACAGATAGTAGGTAGGTGGCTGAGCCAGGAAGGCAAAACCAGTCAGCGTGTTTTCTGAAGACACTTCAGTAATTTTTCTGAAGACACTTCATTACTCCTGAAAACATGTTATTCTGAGAACAAGTGTGAGGAAGGAATAAGTCACAAAGAATTCACATAATGTAATTCCATGTGTACGAAGTTCAAAAACAGGGGCTTGCTTAGCAGTACACAAATAGTGGTGACCCTCTAGATAAAAGGATGGAAATGAAGCCCACAAGTTAGGACAGCAGCTTCTTCTGGAGGCGGAAGGGAAAGTGGCTTGGGGTGGGGGGTTCACAAGACAATTCCAGGTGGGGAGTGGTGCGGCTGAGTGCCCTTCTAGACCTCACTGATGCTTATATGGGTGTCTAATTTATAATGATGCATTAAACTGTACATGTGGTTTTATTTATTCCTCTGTATGTATCAGATGCTTGATAAGTTGCTTCAGTTGTGTCTGACTCTTTGTGACCCTATGGACTGTAGCCCACCAGGCTCCTCTGTCCCTGGGATTTTCCAGGCAAGAATACTGGAGTGGGTTGCCATGCCCTCCTCCAGGGGGTCTTCTGAACCCAGGAACTGTGTGTTACCACTAGTGCCACCTGGGAAGCTCTCACAATAAATAAATGACAATAAAAAAACAATCGTGTTGGGACTTCCCTGGTAAGACTCCTTGCTTCCACTGTACGGGGCACAGTTTTGATTCCCGGTTGGGGACCCAAGATCTCACCTGCCTCGAGGTGCAGCCAAAATGTTTGCATTGAGTGGGACGTTATTTGCCAGGTGTAGACACCTGTGATGGAAGGTAAAGGGCTCCCTGTTACAGACAAGGGGCATAAAGTCTTTGCCTTTGGCACAGGTGGATCCACGGTCTTGAGACCGTTAGATGTTTCCAGGGCTGCGAAGAGCTCTGGCACCACAGTTCTGTATGTGTCAGTGCAGAAAGAAATTCAGCGAGAGACAAAGGGATAGATAAGAAGTGATTTACTAGAATAGGATGCTTGTAAGGTTCACAGTTAGGCAGGCAAGCGTTGCATTACCCCCAAGGATTCTGTGGGTTACATTTTTATAATCAGAGGAAGGGAGAGGAAAGGGAGGAGCTTCCCTCTGTCCTTCTTGAGTAGACATAACGTTTCCATCATCAGTTCCTCCCCTGGATAGGGAAGGGACGTCTACTTGTCCCTGTATAGTTGGGCCAGTATTGTCATAGCACTTCAGGAAAATATGTTCAGGTCTCAGTACAATGACCGTCTTTCATTTTGAAAAGTCGCCTTTCGGTAAATGATTGATCTTTTGTGTGCACAGGGCCTGTTTGGGGGATCATTAATTTGATGACACTGGGTAGGTTGTACACCTTATTTTTCTACTATTGTTTTATTGTCTGGGGGGGAGCACTGTGCAAAGAGCATGTCTTAGGGGCCAAAGAGCATGTTTGGGGGGGGGTTGGTTATTAACTCACTGAGCTTACTGGGCAGGATGTAGGTCTCATGCCACCATTGTTTTATTGTTTTGGGGTGTCTCCTGCTGCTGTTGCATGGTTTTGTTGCTAAGCAAGTTATCTTGATTTCATCATTAAGCAAACCAACCTGACTCTGATGCTAAGTGACCTGTTTTGCTTTAGGCTTCAAAGAAGCCCATGTTGTTTCCCATTTTCCCATTACTTTTTGGAGTGATCATTAGTCTTACTGTGATCTCTCAAAGCCCTCTGAAGTTCCCTCTCTCTCTGCAATTCCCTAATGGGGTTTCTAAGCTAACTATTTGATTATCCTATTCTAGCCCTATCAGCCTGGCTCACCACTATGTTCTTAACATGTGTTACACTCAAAATAAAATTAGGAGAAAGACAGTGCTTGGTGAGATCATCTTGCTATTTGATACAACATGTCTGAGCAAGTGGGGTTTTCTATTTCTGAAAGGACTGCTGGAGACTGAAATGGGATTCCCATTATAACAATGGCCACTTAGACCATTACAAAGAAAAGAGCAACTTTGTATAAAAGTGCCAGGGAAAGCTCACTCCCAGGGTGTGCAAGCCTGAATGCTAAGTCACTTCAGTAGTGTCAAACTCTTTGCAACCCTATGAACTGTAGCCCGCCAGGCTCCTCTGTCCATGGAATTCTCCAGGCAAGAATACTGGAGTGGGCTGCCGTTTCCTACTCCAGGGGATCTTCCCGACCCAGGGATCAAACCCGTGCCTCTTTGGTCTTCCGCACTGGCAGGCAGGTTCTTTACCTCTAGCCCCACCTTTGATGCCCCCATTCCCAGGGTGCCTCAGATTAAATTGGGCTTAAAGTCACCTCTTTTCAGAACCGGTTGAAAAAGCAGAAGGGTCTTTGAAGTTGGGTTCTTTTTGAGGCTGCAAAGTCAGATCAGCTGGAAATGCTTGAAAGGGATTTGTCCATCAGGAGGGATAGAGGGCTGGGGATGGAGAGCAGGGAGATGTCCTATCTCTTTGGGGGATTTTGAGTGCCTTCTACCCAGTCCCACTTTGGTTAGATGGAGCTTTGCTTCCTGAGTTACCAGCCTGCTAGATGCCCTCATGACGGGGGCTTTCTTCTATCAGTTGCAGGGGAGGTAGGGTTGCCAGATAAGTACTGGATGCTTGTTAAATCTGAATTTCAGAGAAACAGTGAGTCACTTTTTAGTGTTAAGTATGCCCCAAGTATTTATGGGATATAATTATTTTTACTTATTTATGCAGGTTTCCTCGGTGGCTCAGACAGTAAAGACCCCCACCTGCAATGCTAGGAGACCTGGGTTTGATCCCTGGGTCAGAAAGATCCCCTGGAAAAAGAAATAGCAACCCACTCCAATATTCTTGCCTGGAGAATTCCATGGACAGAGGAGCCTGGTAGACTACAGTCCATAGGGTCGAAAAGAGTCAGGCTAGACTGAGCAGCTAACACTTTCACTTTCACGTATGAGTTTACTTATTTTTGGTTGCACCGAGTCTTCATTGCTAAGCACGAGCTTCCTCTAGCTGTCGGCTGGGGGCTACTCTTGGCTGTAGTGTGTGGGCTTCTTACTGTGGTGGCTTTTCTTGTTGTGAAGCATGGGCTCTAGCCACTTGGGCTACAGCAGTTGCAGCTCTCGGGCTCAATAGTTGTGGCTCATGGGTTCAGTTGCTTTGCCGCATGTGGGGTCTTCCCTGACCTGGGATCGAACCCATGTCTCCTGCATTGACAGGCGAATTCCTGTCCACTGTACCACCAGGGAAGTCCAGGATATACTAAAAAAAAATTATTCGTTGTTTATTTGAAATTCAAATCCAACTATTCAATTAAGCATCTTAACATTTTCATTTGTGTATTTATTTGGCAGCTCCCAGCAGAGGGCATCCAGCATCTAGCAGAGCAAAGGACAACTGGATACAAGCAAAACGCTCCTGCGCTCCACGCAGCCAGCAGTGCATTCTGCTTGCTTGGTCTGCTCACATTTCTCTTCCTTTTGCCGACGCTTGGAGGTTTCTCCCTAGTGTGCAGGATGCATACCTGCTCTGCACAGGATATTTGATGTGAATTATCATTAACTATGAAATATAATAATGACATTGTATATTTTTAAGATGGTTTTATCTCTTAGAAATGTATACTAAAATGTTTACAGGTTAAGCAATGTCTGACATCAGCTTCAAAATAATATGAGGAAGAAATATATGTTGTCAGAAAGGAAAAGGTAGACCATGCGGTTCCCTGGTGGTCCAGGGGTTGAGAATCTGGCTGCCATTGCAGGGCGCACCAGTTTGAGCCCTGGTCCAGGAAGATTCCACATGCCGCGGGGCAACTAAATCTGAGTGCCACAACTACTGAGCCTATTGCTGCAACTACTGAAGACCCTGTGCCCTAGAGCCCCTGCTCTGCAACAAGAGAAGCCACCACAATGAGGAGCACACACCCAGCAACAAAGACCCAGTACTGCCAAAAAAATAGATAAACAATTAAAAAAAAAAAAGTAGATCATGCATGCTGCTGCTAAGTCACTTCAGTCGTGTCCGACTCTCTGCGACCCCATAGACGACAGCCCACCAGGCTCCTCCATCCCTGGGATTCTCCAGGCAAGAATACTGGAGTGGGTTGCCATTTCCTTCTCCAATGCATGAAAGTGAAAAGTCAAAGTGAAGTCACTCAGTCATGTCCAACTCCTAGAGACCCCATGGACTGCAGCCTTCCAGGCTCCTCCATCCGTGGGATTTTCCAGGCAAGAGTACTGGAGTGGGGTGCCATCACCTTCTCAATGCAATCCCTATCAAGCTACCAATGGTATTTTTTTTTTTTTTTTGCAGAACTAGAACAAATAATTTCACAATTTGTATGGAAACACAGAAAACCTCGAATAGCCAAAGCAATCTTGAAAAAGAAGAATGGAACTGGAGGAATCAACCTGCCTGACTTCAGACTATACTACAAAGCCACAGTCATTAAGACAGCCTGGTACTGGCACAAAGACAGAAATACAGATCAATGGAACAAGATAGAAAGCCCAGAAATAAATCCATGCACCTAAGGACACCTTATCTTTGACAAAAGAGGCAAAAATATACAATGGAGAAAAGACAATCTCATTAAGAAGTGGTGCTGGGAAAACTGGTCAACCACCTATAAAAGAATGAAACTAGAACACTTCCTAACACCATACACAAAAATAAACTCAAAATGGATTAATAAAAAAAAAAAGGTAGATCATGCATGCTGCTGCTAAGTCACTTCAGTCGTGTCCGACTCTCTGCGACCCCATAGACGACAGCCCACCAGGCTCCTCCATCCCTGGGATTCTCCAGGCAAGAATACTGGAGTGGGTTGCCATTTCCTTCTCCAATGCATGAAAGTGAAAAGTCAAAGTGAAGTCACTCAGTCATGTCCAACTCCTAGAGACCCCATGGACTGCAGCCTTCCAGGCTCCTCCATCCGTGGGATTTTCCAGGCAAGAGTACTGGAGTGGGGTGCCATCACCTTCTCAATGCAATCCCTATCAAGCTACCAATGGTATTTTTTTTTTTTTTTGCAGAACTAGAACAAATAATTTCACAATTTGTATGGAAACACAGAAAACCTCGAATAGCCAAAGCAATCTTGAAAAAGAAGAATGGAACTGGAGGAATCAACCTGCCTGACTTCAGACTATACTACAAAGCCACAGTCATTAAGACAGCCTGGTACTGGCACAAAGACAGAAATACAGATCAATGGAACAAGATAGAAAGCCCAGAAATAAATCCATGCACCTAAGGACACCTTATCTTTGACAAAAGAGGCAAAAATATACAATGGAGAAAAGACAATCTCATTAAGAAGTGGTGCTGGGAAAACTGGTCAACCACCTATAAAAGAATGAAACTAGAACACTTCCTAACACCATACACAAAAATAAACTCAAAATGGATTAAAGATCTAATTGTAAGACCAGAAATTATAAAACTCCTAGAGGAAAACATAGGCAGAACACTCTCTGATATAAATCGCAGCAAGATCCTCTATGACCCACCTCCCAGAGTAACGGAAATAAAAGCAAAAACAAACAAATGGAGCCTAATTAAACTTAAAAGCTTTTGCACAATGAAGGAAACTATAACCAAGGTGAAAAGACAGCCTTCAGAATGAAGAAAATAATATCAATGAAACAACTGACAAAGAATTAATCTCCAAAAAATATAAGCAGCTCATGCAGCTCAATACCAGAAAAACAAATGACCCGTCAAAAAATGGGCCAAAGTAAACAAACATTTCTCCAAAGAAGACATACAGATGGCTAACAAACATATGTAAAGATGCTCAATATCACTCATTATCAGAGAAATGCAAATCAAAACCACAATGAGGTACCATCTCACACCAGTCAGAATGGCTGCCATCAAAAAGTCTACAAGCAATAAATGCTGGAGAGGGTGTGGAGAAAAGGGAACCCTTTTACACTGTTGGTGGGAATGCAAACTAGTACAGCCACTATGGAGAACAATGTGGAGATTCCTTAAAAAACTGGAAATAAAACTGCCTTATGACCCAGCAATCCCACTGCTGGGCATATACACTGAGGAAACCAGAATTCAAAGAGACTCTGTTCCCTAATGTTCATCACAACACTGTTCACAATAGCTAGGACATGGAAGCAACCTAGGTGTCCATCAACAGACAAAGGGATAAGAAAGCTCTGGTACCTATACAGAATGGAATATTACTCAGCTGTAAAAAAAGAAAAAAAGAATGCATTTGAGTCAGTTCTAATGAGACGGGTGAACCTGGAGCCTATTATACAGAGTGAAGTAAGTCAGAGAGAAAAACACCAATACAGTATATTAACACACATGGCTCAGAGGTTAAAGCGTCTGCCTCCAATGCGGGAGACCCGGGTTCAATCCCTGGGTCGGGAAGATCCCCTGGAGAAGGAAATGGCAACCCACTCCAGTATTCTTGCCTGGAGAATCCCATGGACTGAGGAGCCTGGTGGGCTGCAGTCCACGGGGTCACAAAGAGTGACTCAGTCGGACACGACTGAGTGACTTTACTTACTTACTTACTTATGAAATTAGAAAGATGGTAACAATCACCCTATATGCAAGGCAGCAAAAGAGACACAGATGCAAAGAATAGACTTTTGGACTCTGTGGGAGAGGGCGAGGGTGGGATGATTTGAGAGAATAGCATTGAAACATGTATATTACCATATGCGAAATAGATCACCAGTCCAAGTTCATGCATGAAACAGGGCTCTCAAAGCCTGTGCACTGGGATGACCCAGAGGGATGGGATGGGGATGGAGCTTGGGATGGTGGACACATGTACACTCATGGCTGATTCATGTCAGTGTATGGCAAAAACCACCACAATATTGTAAAGTAATTAGCCTCCAATTGAA
Organism: Aepyceros melampus; assembly: GCA_006408695.1. NCBI lineage: Eukaryota > Metazoa > Chordata > Mammalia > Artiodactyla > Bovidae > Aepyceros > Aepyceros melampus. The sequence continues at coordinate 190,005 of SJXQ01008157.1, forward strand.
ATAAATTAATTCATTAAATTAAAAAATTAAAAACAGAAAAAAAAAGATAGCTCATGGTTGCCTGGGAATGCCAGTAGAGAGAGGGACTGCAAAGGGGCACGAGAAAATTGGGGCATGATAGAAATGCATTGTGTTTTGATTACAGCAATAGTGTCAAGGCTGTAGACATCTGTTCTGTGCATGAGCAGTCGCTCGGTTGTGTCTGACTCTTTGTGGCCCCTGGACGTAGCCCACCAGGCTCCTCTGTCCATGGAACTTTCTAGGCAAGAACACTGGAGTGGGTTGCCATTTCCCAACCAAGGGGCTGAACCTGCACCTCCTGCGTCTCCTGCGTTGGCAGGCAGATTCTTTACCACTGTGCCACCTGTTAAATCTCATCAAATTGTTCACTAAGAAATGGATGTGGTTTATTGTATACAAGATTTACCTTAATAAAAGCATAACCGCAATAAAAGTACTAGTCGAAAACTAAGATATGGAGGGGACATGGCTAGGGGTATGGCTGAGACAGGATTGGTCATGGATTTCTGGCTTGGGGGTGGCGACGCTTACACACAGGGCTCATTACACTGACCGCCTGCTCTCTGAACTGTGTTCAGAATTCTCCATAATAAGAAGATTTCAAAAGATAATAAGCAAGGGGAAGAAAATTCCAAATTAGATGTTTGGGGATTTCTCAGAGAAATGTCAGTCGTTCATTCATGTCTGACTCTTTGAGATCCTATGGACTGTAGCCTGCCAGGCTCCTCTGTCCATGGAATTCTCCAGGTAAGAATATTGGAATGGATAGCTGTTCCTTTCTCCAGGGGATCCTCCCAACTCAGGAATCGAACCCAGTTCTCCTGTATTGCAGGCAAATTCTTTACCATCTCAATAAAGGAAGGTGGTTAAAAAAAATAGAAATAGATTTGATTCATATACCTGCGAATGACTGAAAGATGGTTATTATCTGGAAAGATGCTATACTTGGATTTCCTCTAAGGGACTGAAAATTCTCATTACACATTAATGAAGAAAAATGAGAATCCAAAAGAGTGGGAATGTAAAGTAATACAGTCACTTTGGAAGACAGTCTGGCAGTTTCTTAAAAACTAAACATAGTCTTACCATATGATCCAGCAATCACATTTCTTGGTATTAACCCAAATGAGTTGGAAATTTATGTCCACACACAAACCTGCATACAAGTGTTTATAGAGGCTTTATTCATAACTGCCAAAACTTGGAACCAAGCCAGATGTACTTCATAGGTGAACGGATAAACAAATGATGGTACATTCATACAGTATAATACTATTCAATGAAAAAAAGAAGCAAGCCACTCGGGGGTGGGGGTGACAGAAGTGGGGAAAATATGGGTCAAAGAGTGTAAACTTCCGGTTAGGAGATGAGCAAGTTTGGGGATCTGAGGTGCAGGGTGGTGGTTATGGCTGATAATACTGTTTAATTTACTTGAAAGTTGCTAAGAGAGTAGATTTTCAACAGTCTCATCTCTCTCTCTCTCTCTCTCTCTCTCTCACACACACACACACACACACACACACACAAAAGAAATGGTAACTGTGTGATGGATCAGAGATGGTAGCTAATATTACAGCAGTGGCACCCCACTCCAGTACTCTTGCCTGGAAAATCCCATGGACAGAGGAGCCTGGTAGGCTGCAGTCCATGGGGTCGCTAGGAGTTGGACACAACTGAGCGACTTCACTTTGAGTTTTCACTTTCATGCATTGGAGAAGGAAATGGCAACCCACTCCAGTGTTCTTGCCTGGAGAATCCCAGGGATGGAGGAGCCTGGTGGGCTGCTGTCTATGGGGTCGCACAGAGTCGGACACGACTGAAACGACTTAGCAGCAGCAGTATCATTTTATAATTTATAAATATGTCAGAGCAACACATTGTACGCCTTAATGTTACACAGTGCTTTGTGTCAACCTATACCTCCTCAAGGCTGGAAAGAAGGAAGGAAGGAAAGGAGGTGGGGAGGGGCCCACCAAGCCAGACAAAGCCTTGGAGGAGGCATAAATGCATACTGCTGAATGAAAGAAGCCACTCTGAAAAGATCACAAACTGCATGATTCTAGATATATGACAGCCTGGAAAAAGCAGAACTGCAGAGACAGTGAAAAGCTCCGTGGTGGTCAGAGGTCGGGGGAAGGGGAGGTATAAGCGGAGCACGGGATTTTCAGGGCAGTGAAAGCATTGTCTGATACTCTGCACGACGTTACACGCTTGTCAAAGCCCGTGGAACTGTATGACACAAAGATGGGGCTTAGCATCAACTAGGGCCCTTCGTGAATAATAATGCATCAGTTTTGGTTCATTAATTGTAACAGGTATAACACACTAATGCCAGATGTTAATAAAACAAGGAAGCATGCACTTGGGGAGAGGGGCTGTATGGGAACTCTCTGTACTTTCTGCCCAATTGTTCTATAAACCTAAAACTGCTTTAAAATATGTCTGCTAACTTTTCTAAAGATAAAGAGAATAGAAGAAGCAAATCCAAATGAGATATTTTGGAATTTTTCAATAAGGGAGACGTGCTTTAAAAAAAAAAAATGGAATTAGATTTGATTAAGATCATTGTGATTGCCTGGAAGAAAATTATTACCATCTAAAGGAATTTTGTGGAGAAGGCAATGGCACCCCACTCCAGTACTCTTGCCTGGAAAATCCCATGGACAGAGGAGCCTGGTAGGCTGCAGTCCATGGGGTCGCTAGGAGTTGGACACGACTGAGCTACTTCACTTTGACTTTTCACTTTCATGCGTTGGAGAAGGAAATGGCAACCCACTCCAGTGTTCTTGCCTGGAGAATCCCAGGGATGGGGGAGCCTGGTGGGCTGCCGTCTATGGGGTTGCACAGAGTCGGACACAACTGAAGCGATTTAGCAGCAGCAGCAGCAAAGGGATTTTGGCTTCCCAGGTGGCGCTGGTGGTAAAGAATCTGCCTGCTAATGTAGGGGACAGAAGAGGCTCAGGTTCGATCCCTGGGTCGGGAAGATCCCTTGGAGGAGAAAGTGGCAGCCCACTCCAGTACTCTTGCCTAGAGAATTCCATGGACAGAGGAGCCTGGTGGGCTATAGTCCACAGTGTTGCAAGAGTCGGATACGACTGAAGTGACTTAGCACACAGGCACGCAGAGGGATTTCACACGCAGATTTTCTCCACACATGTGCCCTCCGGTCTCTCTGTTTAGCGCATCAGCATCTTGTAACAGTCCAGTGTATGCACCATTGTTTTCTAATTCAGAAGGGTGACTCCCGCTTGCAAATGGTAAAATTGTGGGTGTGTTGGGGGGGCGTCCGGAAATTTGATGAGAGTGAGGATATGCTTTGAAATATTAATCCAGGGACTTCCCTGGCGCTCCAGTGGGTAAGACTCCATGCCTCCAATGCAACAGGTTGGGGTTTGATCTCCCTGATTGGGGAAAAAGATCCTACATGGCGCGGCCGAAAGGAAAGAAGGGAAGAAGGATTAATCCAGCCACACAAACCCTGCTGACAAGGCTGGGAAGTTGGGATACTGAGCTGCTATAAGCCTTTGCTTAGGAAAAGTGGCCTCCCTTAACTGTTGGAAACCAGCCTCCCGCCTCTGGTCCAGGAGACACACCCAGTTCCCAGGCTCTGACTCAAGGAGATGGTGAAAAGCTCTGACTGAACGCTGCTGGCCGGGAACAGAGCCACCTGTCAGGAGGAGAAACAGGTTGTGGCTAACTCAAGGGTGCTCCCAAGTGGCTGTGGCCCAGCAGTGGTCCCTGGCAGAGAGAGGCAAGAATGTGCGCCCAGCCTTGTCACCACACTGCAGAAGCTTGGGATCCAGACTCCTTGATGCAGCTCCCACTAGTGGGCTGGATATGCGAGCATCACAGGGGCTCAGGACTACCAGTGGCAACTAACAGTTATTCAGCATCTGCTCTGTACAAGCACTGGGCTACGTGTTTATGTGAAATACCTCATTTAATCTTCACAGCCATCACGAGGCAGGTACTATTTGCATCTCCATTTTAAGAGGAGGAGGCACAGAGAGATTAAATAATTTGCCCAGGTCACAAAGCTATTATGTGGTAGAGCTGGGATCTGAACTCTGCCTGCTAGACCCTCCCACCTGTCCTCTTAAACCCTGTTCTAGTGAAAAATGAAAGAGAAAGTGTTAGTTGCTCAGTCGTGTCTGACTCTTTGCACCCCCATGGATTGCAGTCTGCCAGGCTTCTCTGTCCATGGAGTTCTCCAGGCATTCCCTTCTCCAGGAGATCTTCCTGACCCTGGGATCGAACCCTGGGTCTCTTGCACTGCAGACAGATTCAGTACCCTGAGACACCAGGGAAGCCCTCTCTCCTGGCAAAGAAGAGAGCAGACAGATTAGAAGGAGGGAGTGCTCTCTAAATGGCTATAATGTCTTTGAGTCATTACTGCTTGATGAGGCTACAGATGGAGCTAGCGGTAATACAAGAACCTGAAGGGGAGGGGGGCTGCTAAGGATGGTGCCCAGCTGTGATGAATGCTCTCTTGTTAGATGAAAGCTTTTCAAGGTCAGAAGTGTGTCTCTTTCCCCCAATGCCTAGCACGGTCATAGGCACATAGTAGGTGCTCAGTAAAAGTCTGCTGATTGAAGGCAAGAAAGAATGTCTTCTAGGCCACCAGAGCCATTTACATGGAATTATCCCCTGGGGCCCTAACAAATACTTGATTGCTTGATGGTGATAATTGTTATTGTGATAAAAATATATCAACAGATAGAACACAATTGACCATTTTAAATTGACTTTTTTTTTTTCAGGAAAAAATAAGCTGTCCTTTTAATGATACCTTCAGAGCTCTCATGGGTCATCATCATAAACTATTTGAACAGTAGAGTGAAATTTTGGAATTCAATGTTTTTCATGATTACAGTCCAATCAGAAACCTCATATACATGCCCCTGCAATGTTCTCTGTCCTCCAATAGGATTGAGGATGGAGAGAAGGGGCTGCCTCATTTTGGCACTGAGCAAAGTGGAAGTGAGCAATTTAAAAGCATAAAAGAAGCGGTCCAGTGGTTAAGACTCTGCACTTCCAATACAAGGAATGTGGGTTCAGTCCCTGGTCAGGGAACTAAGATCCCACAAGCTGTGCAGTTCAAAGTATATATATAAAATGTAAATGAAGAGCATTGTTCGTGAAGGTGATTGATGTCCCAGATCCGGTACTGGGGATCATAGCCTGCAATGAAGCGGTGATAATACTGTAACCGCCTTAAAGGAGCTGGGCCATTTTAATAATTTTTAAGAGCACAGTTCAGTGGCCTTAAGTACATTTACATTATTGCGCATGCCGATGATTTTAAATGATACACGATTAACAAAGCAACAATGTCTTTCCTCTCTAAACTAGTCTGAATTAGTGTTGGTCAGGATGGCGCATGGGTTATGTTCTAGTATCAAAAGCTCCAAAATCTCAGTGGCTGAAAAAAAAATAAAGCTTTGTATCTTGCTCATGCTACGTGTCCATTGCAGGTCAGCTGGGAGCTCTGTCCCACGCCACCCTCACGCTGGGAACCAGGCTGATGGGAAAAATGCTACCTGGAGTCTTGCTGATTGCTACCGGCAGAGAGAAAAGAGTGGCAGACTTTGTGCTGGTTCTTAAAAAAAATCTACTCAGGGACTTCCTGAATGGTTCAGTGGTTAAGAACCCTGCTCCTGAAGCAGGGGGCCTGGATGCCTGGATTCAGTCCCTGGTTGGGGAACTAGATCCCACATGCTGCAACTAAAGACCCCGCATGTGACAACAAAGACCTTTGCAGCCAAATTAATTTTTACAAAAATCTGCTCGCACGTAACTGGTCAAAGCAGGTCGTGTAACCACTCCTAACTTCAAAGAGAATGTGGAAGTACAGTCCTATCACGTCTCTCGGAAGAAAGATGCAGAGTCTTTGTGAAGAGCCCTCTGAATACTAAAGTCTGTTTCAGTAACAAATGGCAAATCATATTTGAATTGGCGAGAGCAGAAAAGACTTTGCTGACTCACCTGAGGCTAGGGGGAGCTGACTTCAGACATGGTTGGGTCTAGGTACTGAAAGATGTCTTCAGTGATCCATCTCCCTTTTGTTTGGGCTTCATGCTCAGTTAGAGTCTCCCTAGTCATGATTTAAAAAAATAGCCATCAGCAGTTTCTTAATTTCCACCAAGCAACTTTCACTTTCACTGGAAGGAAGGGGCTTCCCAGGGGGCGCTAGTGATAAAGAACCCATCTACAAATGCAGGAGACTTAAGGGCCACAGGTTCCATCCCTAGTTTGGGAAGATCCTCTGGAGGAGAGCATAGCAATCCACTCCAATATTCTTGCCTGGAGAATTCCATGGACAGAGGAGCCTGGAGGCTCCTGGAGGGCTTCAGTCCATGGTGTTGCAAACAGCTGGACAAGATCAAAGTGACTTAGCACGCACTGAAAGGAAGAATCTTTCCTCATTGTTTCCTACGAAACTTCTGGAGTGATTTCCATTGGTTTAGAGTGTATCACAAGGTTCCTGGTCTAGTCTCTTAGTCTGGCCCGATGCATGTGTTTAAACCTCCTCTTGCAGCTGGGAAGTGAGTCAGCCCCACTTGGAAAACAGGAGCTGACAATGGAGGTGGCGTGCTTTTTGCCAAATGGAGCGATGTTTCCATTGCTAGACAGGGGATGCTGAGCTAGGCCCAAACAGATCCCGCCTGTGCTGCAAGAGACGCAGGTTCGAGCCCTGGTTCAGGAAGACCCCCTGGAGGAGGGCATGGCAACCCACTCCAGCATTCTTGCCCAGAGGATCCCATGGACAGAGGAGCCTGGCGGGCTACAGTCCTTAGTGTCGCACAGAGTCAGACACAACTGAGTGACTCAGCAGGCAGACCTGCACCCACGCTTGCATGTGGAATCTAAAACATGACACAAATGAACTTACCTACAGAACAGACTCATGAACACAGAGAACAGACTTGCTGTTGCCAAAGGAGGGTGGGGGGAGATGGGTGCACGTGTACAAATGAATCACTGTGTTGCACAGTGGAAATTAACACCATGTTGTAAATCAACTATACTTTGACAAACTAAATTTTAAAAAAGAAGTAGGATATTCACAGGCCCCAAAAACCTAAGGGAGAAAATTAAAGAAGAGAAGTTTGCTTTTCTTAGGAAGCAAGTACAGCTGGTGGGTGAGACAAAGAAGGGGAGCTGCCAAAGGTGACCAACGCGTAACTGGTTATACGGGCAAGAGCGGAGCTCAAGCATAGTCTCTGCTTCTCGGAGACGCCCACACTTCTCCAGGGAAAGAATGAATGTTGTCGCCTCTGACCTTACTCTCTCTTCTGCCTTTCCTTCTTCTGCTGCTGGATGATACTGGTGTGTGTGTGTGTCTGCAAACACCCATGACACCCATGTATATGACACTGTGAGCAGCTGTATTTACCTGCTTCTGTATAACTTTTGATTGTTGCTCTACCTGCTACCTGTTGATCTGTCCATGTTTCTAGCGAAAAGACTTTTTAGAACAGTCAATGCTGCTGGTCAGGATTATTATCGCATTAGTTAAATACCCAAACTCTGTCAGCAAAGAGAATGGGGCTCCAACCTGTTATGCCACTGACTAACTCTGACGCATTTTATTTTTAAGTTAATTGATCTGTCTTTGGCTGTCCTGGGTCTTCGTGGATGGGTGTGGGCGTTCTCTAGCTGTGGCAGGCAGGGGCTATTCCTCACTGCAGTGTGAGGGCTTCTCACTGTGGCGGTTACTCTTGTTGTGGAGGATGAGCTTCAGGCTGCATGGGCTTCGGTACTTGAGGCAAGTAGGCTCAGTAGCTGTGGCATCTGGGCTTAGATCCTCCGCATGTGAAGTCTTCCTGGACCCGGGGTGGAACCCACGTCCCCTGTAGCGGCAGGCGGGTTCTTACCACTGCACCGCCAACAAAGTCCTCTGACATATTTTAATTTACTCAGTCTGAGACTTAATTTCCTAATCTGTGAAATGCGGATAATGTTTACTTCCCAGGGTCACAGAAATGGTCAAATGACATAATGAATGCTTAGTATAGTACATGACACAGAAAAGTAGCTACCATATATTGAAAATTGATTTTCTTTTTTAAAATTTTTATTTATTTGAATTGGAGGCTAATGACTTTACAGCCATGGGTGTACATGTGTCCCCTATCCTGAACCCCCCTCCCACCTCCCTCCCCATCCCATCCCTCAGGGTCATCCCAGTGCACCAGCCCTGAGCACTCTGTCTCAAAATAAAAGCAAAAATAAACACATGAAAATTCATTTTCAATAACAACAACAATAATAGAGCAGAAAATTTGAAGCTGTGAAAAAACAGTACTAGAGTGGGTTGCCATTTCCTTCTCCAAATATAAAGAGGCAGATTGCTAAAATAGCATTTACAATGTGATCTATTTGTAATAAAACACACACACACACACACAACTGAAAAGATATACACCAGAGTTTACCAGTGATAGTGTGAGTAGGATACAGATTATTTTTAAAATTATGTTTCCCTTTGCTCATATGCAATTGGCTGCACGTTATTTTGCTGATCTGTAATTCCTCTAGTTTGTACAAGACATAGCTATTTTTATGGAATGGTGAAAAATGTCACTATAAAAGAAACAGTAGGTGATTTTTCTGGAAGACCTAGCAAAACTGCATGCCCAGATGCCAGGGGATGGATAAGGTACCAGCCTATCTTGGCAGGCTTCAGTTCTCTTCTTTTTTGTCTGCTTGCTTTTTCACTCTTGTTTTTTTTTTTTTTTTTTTTTTTTAATGAATACAAGCGCTGCTATTAGGGAAAGCCTCCCACAGAGACTCAAGGCTGTCCCGGGCATCAAAGAGCCTGGGGCAGTCTATCGCTTATCCGGATGTGCGCCCAGCTTACCACTCAGTTCTCTCTGCAGCTACTCTTGAGGATCTGTGATAACAGAAGGGAGCAGTGATATAAAATATGAGGAGATCCTCTAAGCCATTGGTGATTGAACCCACGGTGTTCATCTCTATATGAAAAAGGAAGTGTGTTAGTCAATCAATCGTGTGCGACTCCTTGTGACCCCATGGACTATATAGTCCACCAGGCACCTCTGTCCATGGGATTCTCCAGGCAAGAATACTGGGGTGGGTTGCCGTTCTCTTCTCCAGGGGACCTTCCCCACACGGGGATCGAACCCTGGTCTCCTGCATTGCAGGCAGATTCTTTACCATCTGAGCCATCAGGGAAGCCCTCATCTATACATACTTAATTTTCAGTGTCTGAACCAGCAAATGTGCTGCTCTGACAAATGGAAAGAGCTTGTGTCCCACAAGAGAGTGGCTGATGGGAGAGGAAAGCAGGCTGGGAACCCTGGGGGAAGGTAATTCGTACAGCAGACCAATCATTTGAATAATTAATACGTGACTTCCTTAACTCTCCACAGCCATTTGGTTCACACAGATGAATGGCCATTACATAATTAGACTCTAGGTGAGGAAGATTAGTATACATTTCCCTCGGGACTGGTACTCACAGTTATCAAACGCTTACTGGACACTGGTTATCTGGGAGTCCAGAGGGTGGGAGATAGAAACAGGATCGTTTCACCAGCTGTAGCACGTGTTTGACTCTGAGGCTGCTCCTCATGCATGCTGGATTTAGTATGATTCACATATTAGGGACTTTTATGGTAGTTACACATGTGCCCTTGTGCCTGAGACCTGATGGTACCTCAACAAAGGGCTATGCGGATTGTGGAAGAAGCTGGGAACTGCAGTGATGGGGAATTGGCAAATTGGTGTGGCTGCAAGCTGGGTTCCTAAAGGCTCTGAGGCTGCAGAGCTGAGAAAGTCAGATCTGGTGGGTAGCAACTGGGTCTACACCTAACGTTGGTTGGCCCCAGGTAAGAATATAAATATTAGACTAATGTGCCATGTGTATAAATAATAAGAATGAAACTGAAAGAGGAGAGTGAAAAAGTTGGCTTAAAGCTCAACATTCAGAAAACGAAGATCATGGCATCTGGTCCCATCACTTCATGGGAAATAGATGGGGAAACAGTGGAAACAGTGTCAGATTTTATTTTTCTGGGCTCCAAAATCAGTGCAGATGGTGACTGCAGCCATGAAATTAAAAGACGCTTACTCCTTGGAAGAAAAGTTATGACCAACCTAGATAGTATATTCAAAAGCAGAGACATTACTTTGCCGACTAAGGTCCGTCTAGTCAAGGCTATGGTTTTTCCTGTGGTCATGTATGGATGTGAGAGTTGGACTGTGAAGAAGGCTGAGCACTGAAGAATTGATGCTTTTGAACTGTGGTGTTGGAGAAGACTCTTGAGAGTCCCTTGGACTGCAAGGAGATCCAACCAGTCCATTCTGAAGGAGATCAGCCCTGGGACTTCTTTGGAAGGAATGATGCTAAAACTGAAGCTCCAGTACTTTGGCCACCTTATGCGAAGAGTTGACTCATTGAAAAGACACTGATGCTGGGAGGGATTGGGGGCAGGAAGAGAAGGGGACAACCGAGGATGAGATGGCTGGATGGCATCACTGACTCGATGGACATGAGTCTGAGTGAACTCCGGGAGTTGGTGATGGACAGGGAGGCCTGGGGTGCTGTGATTCATGGGGTCACAAAGAGTCGGACACGACTGAGCGACTGAACTGAACTGATAATCAAACCAGTAAATGGTTAAATATTTATATATTAATTAACATATTCTAGCTCTTTATTTCAATAAATACAGCTTCATCACAACAGAACAAACATACTTTCATGAAAATGTTTCTTGGCTGCGTTAGGTATCAATTGTGGCACACAGGCTCAGCAGATGTGGCTTGCAGGCTTAGCCGCACCGTAGCATGTAGGATCTTAGTTCCCCAATCAGAGACTGAACCCGAATCCCCTGCACCGGAAAGCAAATTCTCAACCCCTAGACCACCAGGTAAGTCCCCATGACAACAAAAATTTTAAAAGATGCATAAAGCTGTGGTTCCTAACATGACATAAGGCCAGCAAAATAACAAAAATAACTGAATGCGACTGTTACTGCAGTGAATATTAATTTCAGTTTCCTTGGTGTTTTTTCCTTCTCGAGGTTTATCAATGTATATAATACACATTACTTATTTTCCATGACTTTTGAAATATATTCCTTTATAATAATAAAGGAAAAGAAATATAATACTTTTGATTATATTTTTTAAGATAATCTAGTGAAGTGAAGTGAAGTCGTGTCCGATTCTTTGTGATCCCGTGAACTGTAGCCCACCGGGCTCCTCCGTTCTTGGGATTCTCCAGGCAGGAATACTGGAATGGGTTCCCATTTCCTTCTCCAGGGGAACTTCCTGACCCAGGGATCGAAGCCAGGTCTCTCGCATTGCAGGCTGACGCTTTAACCTCTGAGCCACCAGGGAAGCCCAAGGTAATCTAAGTATTAGTAAACTGAGTAAATGAAATTTACTTCTAAATATGTTGTGTATGATTTTTCTTTACTCTAAATCACATTAAATTGTCTCATTTTGAGATTGCAGATTAGCTGCATTCTATATAATAATCATCTGATGCATTTTTTAAACCTACATTGCATGTTGAGCTTTTTTGTGGTTGTTTCTCTTTTTTATCTTTTGGTTTTCACTTTTTAAATTTATTTATTTATTTATTCACTGTCCTGGGTCTTCATTGCTGCATGCAGGCTTTCTCTAATTGCAGCGAGTAGGGGCTGCTCTCTAGTTGCAATGTGTGTGCTTCTTATTGTGACGGCTTCTCTTGTTTCGGCGTATACTTGACCCTGAAAGGTGAACCCCCAGGTCGGTAGGGGCCCAATATTATTCCACTGGAGAAGAGTGGAGAAATAGCTCCAGAAAGAATGAAGAGAAGGAGCCACAGTGAAAACAACGCTCGGTGGTGCATGTGACTGGTGATGGAAGGAAAGTCCGATGCTGCAAATAACAATGTTGCATAGGAACCTGGAATGTCAGGTCCATGAATCAAGGCAAATTGGAAGTGGTCTAACAGGAGATGGCAAGAGTGAACATTGACATTTTAGGAATCAGTGAACTAAAATGGATTGGAATAGGCAAATTTAACTCAGGTAACCATTATATCTACTACTGTGGGCAAGAATCACTTAGAAGAAATGGAGAGCCCTCATAGTCAACAAAAGAGTCCGAAATGCAGTACTTGGGTGCAATCTCAAAAAAGACAGAATGGTCTCTGTTCATTTCCAAGGCAAACCATTCAATATCACGGTAGTCCAAGTCTATGCCCCAACAAGTAATGCTGAAGAAGCCGAATTTGAATGGTTCTATGAAGACTGACAAGATCTTCTAGAACTAATACCAAAAAAAGATGTCCTTTTCATTATAGGGGACTGCAATACAAAAATAGGAAGTCAAAGGATACCAGGAATAACAGGCAAGCTTGGCCTTCGAGTACAGAACGAAGAAGGGCAAAGGCTAGCAGAGTTTTGTCAAGAGAATGCACTGGTCATAGCAAACACCCTCTTCCAACAACACAAGAGAAGACTCTACACATGGACATCACCAGATGGTCAATATTGAAATCAGATTGATTATATTCTTTGTAGCCAAAGATGGAGAAGCTCTATACAATCAGCAAAAATAAGACTGGGAGCTGATTGTGGCTCAGATCATGAACTCATTACTGCCAAATTCAGACTTAAATTGAAGAAAGTAGGGAAAACCACTAGACCATTCAGGTATGACCTAAGTCAAATCCCTCCTGATTTATACAGTAGAAGGGAGAAATAGATTCAAGGGATTGGATCTGATAAACAGAGTGCCTGAAGAACTATGGATGAAGGTTTGTGACACTGTACAGGAGGCAATGATCAAGACCATCTCCAAGAAAAAGAAATGCAAAAAGGAAAAATGGCTGTCTGAGGAGGCCTTACAAATAGCTGAGAAAAGAAGTGAAAGGCAAAGGAGAAAAGGAAAGATATACCCATCACAGACTTCCAGAGAATAGCAAGGAGAGATAAGAAAGCCTTCCTCAGTGATCAATGCAAAGAAATAAAGGAAAACAATAGAATGGAAAAGACTAGCAATCTCTTCAAGAAAATTAGAGATACCAAGGGAACACTTCACGCAAAGATGGGCACAGTGAAGGACAGAAATGGTCTGGACCTAACAGAAGCAGAAGATATTAAGAAGAGGTGGCAAGAATACACAGAAGAACTGTACAAAAAAGTTCTTCAAGACCCAGATAATCATGATGGTGTGATCACTCACCTAGAGCCAGACATCCTGGAATGTGAAGTCAAGTGGGCCTTAGAAAGCATCACT